>CM068834.1:10099909-10104909 GCA_028554795.2 Sinohyriopsis cumingii | reverse complement strand
CATCAACAGACCAAACAACATAAATACCGTTACAACAATAGAAAGCCTTAAATCTTCTATCAAAAAGAAATGCATGAAAAAAATTAAAGATTAACGATAACTAACCAATGAAACCGAATTTAACAAAGGCAATGACATGTGAAGAAATGCCTCTCACTTTGGAAAGGTAGGCAAATGTACTCTGTCATGCACCGTCAACTTGAAAAAAATTATAAACAGAGAGAAACCTGAATTCAAAATTCAGTTGTTTCTTTTTCTTCAAAATTATTTCGTTTCTTTTTTCTTTTTTTTTTTTTTGGAACAAATCTAAGCACTAATATAGAGTGGAAAAGGGAAAATGTACATACAAACTTTGATATTTCTGAAAAAAGGAGGGGATATTCCTAACGTTCATAACCACCTATATATGCTTGGACTTGTCTGTGACTTATCCACAAAACAAGATATACATATTTCTGGTCAAGCTGCAAGTGTGTGCGTGTTTTTGAAAATGGTAAAAATTGGATATACAATTTTCTCGTGACACTTGTAAAATGAAGAGTCTGTGCAAGTGTCAAAAGCCAAAGTCATATAAGTTTTGTATTTTGTACGGCTTGTAAAGATTTCTACTTTAGAAAATGTGAAGTATCACAAGTTATTATCACAAACAGAAGTGGAACATAGGGGCTTGCAAGAAAGAAAATAACCCAGACAGTTGGTGTCATCAAGAGTGCTAGAGACGGTACCCGAACTTGCTTGCCTGCTTACTTGAATTAAAGTGATTTTCGCTCTAATGGAGCATGTATCACTGGTTTAATAACACACCGCGTGATTTTTAATTACTCCTGGGGAAGGAAAGAGAGCCTCATCCCCCATGCTTTTATGTACTCACAGACTATTTTTAAATTTAGCCACTCAGGTGTAGGACTAACTAGTCCTTAACAACCTGACTGAAAGACTTTAAACATGAGTGGGAATTGTCTCACCACACACTCATTTTTCTGTCCGAGCGTGGTAAAGGAGGAAAAAGGTGCTCAGCAAGACAGCCATGGATGTTAAGTACTCACCAAAACGCTAGCCCGTACTTATTTCAAATCAAGTCCCGTTTTTGCTAATGGACAATAAAAGGTACCAATAATGTGTTAACCACCTGTGCAATTAGTTCAAATCTAACGAGTCTGTTAAATTTCCTACTTCCTAACATATCTGTCTAATATTAGTACTTAGTGTACATAAAAATAGCCATACTGATCTTATTTTAAATTATTATGTCTAAGCGACATATACCAGTTTGGTCACTGTTAGGTTTAAAAAGTTAAGTTTGTTGTGGTGTTCCAATGGGTCAAGTTTGTTTCGAGAATAGTTTAGTCAAGGAGGGATACCAAGCCAAATATGGTTCCCTATTTAATAAAAAGCAATCTTTTGGAGCCCTAAAAAAAAGTCTGTTTTTTCTGTTAGAAGGTAACACGTCTCTCTTTTGCTTTCACGTTCTTTCCCGCACTCCTAGTCTCATGATTCTTGATATCAGGAAATGCGTAGCCATGATGGGCGGTAATGTAAGCAGCGGTTTCTACCAGTTGACTGAGGGGGTATCCAGTGTAGAAATATACGCAACAGCAGCGGGAGCAAGAAATGCAGACCTAGCCAGTTAGCACTCCACCCACCTCGAGAACACAAATAACAGCTAGTCAACAGCCGACTATACCTAACAAACAACCCGTCCCGGAAAGAGTGGTGGCAAAACAAAGGTCCAATTATGTTACACAAACGGTATGGTAAACTCAAATGTAATTATAGGAGGCACTACGTTCTTTTCTCACTCCGATACTACAGGCAATCTCAGCTGAAAGAACAACTACAACAACAATAACAGCGACAGACACCATAGCAGCGGATTTGAAACTATCTACCTCAACTGAAGAATTAGTATCAGAACCAGAAGAGGAAATTGAGGCGGTTGAGGAGGAGGGGGACGCTGACCCTCGTTGAGAAGTACACCGAAATGGGGCTAGATCAAGCATTGTATGACGTCAACATAGCAGGGCAGTTTATTACAGCCATACAATACGTTGCCTACAAATCTCTAGACACCTTTAAACCAAGACCTTCTCAATGGGGATTAGGGGTCAGAGTTCTTCCCCAATTCTACAGACAAGCCTACACTGGATACCCCCTCAGTCAACTGGTAGAAACCGCTGCTTACATTACCGCCCATCATGGCTACGCATTTCCTGATATCAAGAATCATGAGACTAGGAGTGCGGGAAAGAACGTGAAAGCAAAAGAGAGACGTGTTACCTTCTAACAGAAAAAACAGACTTTTTTTTAGGGCTCCAAAAGATTGCTTTTTATTAAATAGGGAACCATATTTGGCTTGGTATCCCTCCTTGACTAAACTATTCTCGAAACAAACTTGACCCATTGGAACACCACAACAAACTTAACTTTTTAAACCTAACAGTGACCAAACTGGTATATGTCGCTTAGACATAATAATTTAAAATAAGATCAGTATGGCTATTTTTATGTACACTAAGTACTAATATTAGACAGATATGTTAGGAAGTAGGAAATTTAACAGACTCGTTAGATTTGAACTAATTGCACAGGTGGTTAACACATTATTGGTACCTTTTATTGTCCATTAGCAAAAACGGGACTTGATTTGAAATAAGTACGGGCTAGCGTTTTGGTGAGTACTTAACATCCATGGCTGTCTTGCTGAGCACCTTTTTCCTCCTTTACCACGCTCGGACAGAAAAATGAGTGTGTGGTGAGACAATTCCCACTCATGTTTAAAGTCTTTCAGTCAGGTTGTTAAGGACTAGTTAGTCCTACACCTGAGTGGCTAAATTTAAAAATAGTCTGTGAGTACATAAAAGCATGGGGGATGAGGCTCTCTTTCCTTCCCCAGGAGTAATTAAAAATCACGCGGTGCGTTATTAAACCAGTGATACATGCTCCATTAGAGCGAAAATCACTTTAATTCAAGTAAGCAGGCAAGCAAGTTCGGGTACCGTCTCTAGCACTCTTGATGACACCAACTGTCTGGGTTATTTTCTTTCTTGCAAGCCCCTATGTTCCACTTCTGTTTGTGATAATAACTTGTGATACTTCACATTTTCTAAAGTAGAAATCTTTACAAGCCGTACAAAATACAAAACTTATATGACTTTGGCTTTTGACACTTGCACAGACTCTTCACTTTATAAGTGTCACGAGAAAATTGTATATCCAATTTTTACCATTTTCAAAAACACGCACACACTTGCAGCTTGACCAGAAATATGTATATCTTGTTTTGTGGATAAGTCACAGACAAGTCCAAGCATATATAGGTGGTTATGAACGTTAGGAATATCCCCTCTTTTTTTCAGAAATATCAAAGCTTGTATGTGCATTTTCCCTTTTCCACTCTATATTAGTGCTTAGATTTGTTCCAAAAAAAAAAAAAAAAAAAAAAGAAACGAAATAATTTTGAAGAAAAAGAAACAACTGAATTTTGAATTCAGGTTTCTCTCTGTTTATAATTTTTTTCAAGTTGACGGTGCATGACAGAGTACATTTGCCTACCTTTCCAAAGTGAGAGGCATTTCTTCACATGTCATTGCCTTTGTTAAATTCGGTTTCATTGGTTAGTTATCGTTAATCTTTAATTTTTTTCATGCATTTCTTTTTGATAGAAGATTTAAGGCTTTCTATTGTTGTAACGGTATTTATGTTGTTTGGTCTGTTGATGAAATTATCTATAGCAAAGTGCTTAAGATTTTTCATTTTTTTTATTATTTCAAGCCCTACAAAAGGAGACCAAGTTTGTCTTCAAAGACGATTGAAACTCTAAATTACACGGGCGTGAAGGAAAACATCGTTGTGTTTAATCTAATCATGCTTGCCGTATCTCTTTGTGTTTTAGAGGTCATATTTCTTCTTAAGTAAATACACGCATCAATAGACAGACAGATTGGGTCATCATCCTTGAGTTTCACTGTACTTTCGGTTCTTTACTTCATACAAACCCCAAATTTATTAGTTTGAAAAAGAAAAGATAACATGCCCCTCAATACTGTAACACGTCTGTTCTGACTCTACCGATGTGAGTGTTTATGTCGAAATGTTTAAGTGAGATATTAAAAAATGGTCAGCTTGAAAACGCGAACCAATACTGTGACGCTCAGTATTTTGATGTGGTAAGAGGAAATGGTACAACACACACAAAGAGGGCTTGTAAGTTCACATTTCAGTCTGTCTGCACTGTAATGGTAACAACGCAAGAACATAGGGATTATTATGCCACACAGCCCTAGAACAAAACAATGCATCACCCGTTGTAAGCCATTTCATTGGCTATACTTATTTTCTTACCGCGTTCGCTTCGAATTGACTTGAGTAGCTATTCAGACAGTGACGAGAATGGCCATGCTTTACTGGGTCTATCCTATAGGCGATTTATATAAAAAAAAATATTTTTAAAAATTAAACTAATGCACGAACAATCGTACCATGGGCGATCCCATGGAAATTGTGTCCGTCTTATTGCAAAATACATCAACATTTAATTTAACCGTGCAGATCGCTAGAACAAACCTCTGATAATATACATTTTGAAAAGTGTTGTGTGACACGGATCGCCATTGTCGCTTGGTGTCTGCTTTCTTGTTCGAAAAGAGATCGTTTCGTCTTGACTATAAAAATCTAATTTGACTAAGTTTTACGCACTACTTGAACTCACACATTTACGTTGTAGGTGTAAGCCGTCGTTCTCAGTTTTCTGGAAGTTCGTTTTTGCGTTTCTCAGATGTGATACTATTTTTTATGGACCGAACGAAATTTCTTTTGGCGTGAATCAGGACTAGTGGTTTTGGGGCATAATTGGAGAGCATTGATTAAAGCTCAGTTATGTCGTCTTCGAAATCGCTGACACGGATTTGAACTAAAACTTCAGGTTTTGTGTGAGGCGATACGGTACATCATTGCTTTTTACTTCCTCAATGAAATCGTTTCATCTTATTGCAAAATTACAT
>CM068834.1:9879909-10097409 GCA_028554795.2 Sinohyriopsis cumingii | reverse complement strand
TAGATAGTGGGATTTCATAGGAATTTCAGCTGATTATAGATACATAGGTATTTATCCACGATCGTCACAGAAGTTGATATTGTAAGTAGTTACTAATTTTATCCATTTTAGTCTAAACCATTGTAACTTAATTTTCGGGGATATGTTTATTTTCCTTTAAATTCTATCATCATTGTCCCTATACAGTTCCACCATGTTCAATTCCCCTTGACGCTATACAGATCCACCATGTTCAATTTGCATATGTTCAATTCCCCTTGTCCCTAGATAGACCCACACTTTATTCCCCCATGTTCAATTCCCCTTGAGGCTAGAGTGGCCCAGGGTTTTTTCTCCATATTCAATTCCCCTTGAGGCTATAGTGGCCCAAGACTATTTCCCATGTTAAATTCCCCTTGAGGCTATATTTGCCCACGATTTTTCTCCATGTTAAATTTCCATTGAGGCTATATTTGCCCAGGGGTCTCTGTAATGCTAATTCCCATTGAGGCTCTAGTGCCCCACCTTACTACTAACTTATCAAAAGCCTCCTGACATTGAGACCAACGAAACTTGGTTTTCTTACTGAAAAAAAAATTGGTCAGGCATAGGAAATTCAGAGATAACCTTAACCTGAACTATAGGTTGCACTTGACCGCGTCGAACGATATGTCCTATACAAGTAATATAAGCGCGGTAAAAATCATTTTTACTTAAACTAAATGTAAAATTTGCGTCAGTCAGTCTAGATTTTCCCGATTGTTTCTAAGCGATATTTCCAAGTGTTTTTGGAGATGATGACATCATCAATGTTAACGTGACATTTATCTTGACTAGAATCATGTTCGTTAAACGTTGAAAAGTACAAGGTGAACCTTTCATCCGAAACGGCATCAAATTAGATTGAAGAAGTCTATATGAGGTTACGAATGTCTAAATTTCCGTAGAAGCGGAATTTGCCAGAATCCTTTCAAAATATCAAACTTTGGTGACATGATTTGCATTTCCAGTCCTGTCCATGAAATAATCGACTCCTGGCAATGGAAATGAATATATTTTGGACACACTGTTGTTATGGCATTCTGATCTAAAATGAAGTAACAGAAAATAAAGGAAACCAACAAGCTATCTAAAATAAAACAAATGATGTATTGATCAAAATACTCCTAAATGTTCTATCACAAGGCCAAAGGCATGAAGTTCCAATTGACTTATAGTCTTATTCAAGATAGGTTCCAATATTGAATCTGTTGGTGTGCCTGTAGTCTACAAAATGCTAATGTGCCAGTGACCCAGAGAGTGGCGATGTGCTTAGTGTTTTGTAATAGACCAACTAATATAATGCAAACTCTTCTTTTCGGAATTCACTATAATTCAAAATTATTCCAGTCCAATAATAGTATTGATGAGTACATTGTAATTCCAGTGAATAATACTTTGAATAAACCAGTCCATCCAAATGAGAAACTTAACACAACATTATGTTTGATTCCTCTTCCGATGTTAAGGTAAGAATAAGTAATTTATCAAGTATAAAAACATTATATAAAAGGATAAGACAAAATAATATAGCCAGAATGTAGGTGAGTGTCCCTTATAAAATAATCAAGGTTATCAACAAGTTTAGTAATGTCCAAGTGGAAATATGATGTTCGAGAGCCAGACCCAAATAGACATGTTTACCTCAAATGAAAATGTTTTGAATATTTAACCCACACTCGGTGGGGGGGGGGGAATATTAGCTATGCATTCTGTTGTTTAAAAAAAATACATTTCCCTTGTCAGGTACATGATGAACTTGCTTTTGGACAAGGTCAAGTACAAAAGATAGATATATACACAATATACAGTCATGACGAAAAATCAATACAAATAAATATACATAGCAATGATTACTTTTCTACAGTCGGCGCACTTGCGGAAAGTATTATCTGGTTTTAACAAAAGAATGCATGGCGAACTCCAGTCACTTTTATTCGGTTCAATAAAATCATTCTCCAGCAAATATTGAATTTTGTCAGATATTCCTCTTTGAGAGGATTCATCCTGTCTTGGTGCTGTTTCACAGGAGCGGAGTCTACAATTTCAACGTCCTGGTAGATTTTATTTGTTCATTTTGGAACATCTAGAAACAAGTGGTTACAAATGATCCTTATGTATCATGTGATCGGGTTTGCCTACCATATGACAAGTTTGACAAGATCTACAGTATTTACAAACATTATTTTTAATTTTAGGCCAATAAAAATGATTCAAGATCTTGTGGTAAGTCTTAATGACCCCTAAACGACCAGACAAATGAGTGTCATATACTAAAAAAAGAATTTTCTGTCTGAACTAAATAGAGACAATAATCTGATAGATCACTGATCACTCGTCTCCTGAACATACCTCAGGTGATCTCCATTTTCTCATAATACACCAGTTGTATTACAAAAATGACAAAAAGGTGCTTGTGTGGCTTCGAGTTTGCTATAACCATCTGTCGACAAAGAGGGGTTTGTCTTTTGTCACACTGATTAAAATCAAGAGAATAAGTATTCCGAAAAGGAACATTGTTTTCAATACATCTTGATTGATAAAGGAGCACAAGTGACCTCATCACAAGCCTGACCAATAAATATGTCAGGTAAAGGAATAATTTCCTGATCAACATCATTCTCAAGTGCTTTCTTTGCCATAGCTCTAGCAATTGCACTAGTAGAGTATAAAACAGTGATTTCATTTTCCATAGAATCAACTTTCTGATCCAATGAAGGCTTGTCGGTTATACCATAGCCATTACCCCAGCTATGTAGAAAATGAATATACCCTCTATGGATAAATAGGTATTGCAATTCTACTGCAACTGTCACAGGTCATGATACTAAGTATGAACATAATTTTACCCAACTCTGGTGAATATTAACACTAATTCTAATTAATTTACTTTAGATTGCTTTCCCCTTAATTTCTTTTCTCTTTCTGTCTGTATTTCCATCATTTCTTTTTCCATTTGTCTCTCTTCTCGTTTCGTTCTCTCTTTTTCTTCTTTTTGCAACAATAGTTCTCTTTCTATTGTCTACAGCTGTATTTGACTATCCTTTTTCTGGGATTGCATATTCCTATCTTTTTCTTTCTGCAACTGTATTTGATTCTTTCTCTTTCTCGGATTATATTGTCCTCTTCTTGCTCTCTTTGAAGGAGCGTTTCTTAATTTCATTACCATCTGATGTTTTAATTATAACGTTTATTTCAGAACCATATAGGAACTTACCTATAAACCCAAGGGACTTTATAATCCAAAAATAATTTTTGACCAAATATTGGACCAGTATATTTTTATTTCTTGCTTCGTTAAAGGAGCTTTTGCCTCAGAAGGATCATATTGTCTGGCAATCAGAGTAATTCGTCCTTTTCTTAAGGACTCGAACCCTTCCTGTGTGTGATTAAAAAATCCCCCAGTTTAAATGACATTGTGTAGCTTGTTCATCATACTATAGATTTCTCAAATATGTGAAATTAAAATCCCTCGGACGTAGAAAGTTACTAAAAAGACAAATTTGAATTTCAAAACTTTAGCTTTCTTTAATTTTTTAGCGAAACTAGTACCCCGGGTGAGCCTCCACATTTCTGCTTCGACTCTATGGGTGTCACAATTGCTAAACACCCAGATAAAGTCATACATAAGCTACAATCTACATGTCCTGGGGATATTACCTAGGCCTTGTGTTCGAACTCTAAAGATTTTGTCTTTCGAAATAGATGCATGATTCAAGCCACTATTTCGATTCTAGCATGACAAGCAAACCGAATTTTGTTTCTTTACTTCGATTGTACTCTGTCGATCTAGTACACAGTAATGCGGTGCGAAGCTTCTTAAGCAGCCGGGGGGGGGGGGGCAATCCTACAAAATTTAGAAGCTTCCAAATGTCGAAATAAACCCTCCAAAAAAAAAAGGGGGGTTTCAACCGGAAATAACATCGACTACGTTTCAAGAGGAATTCTTGGAGGGAGAAACCTCCTTGGGAGGTCCTCTTGAGTTAGTCCAAATACGGTTTCTGGTTGAAAAACCTATTAATGGCGCTTCGATTACAAAAAATGAACCAATTCGTTGTCGTCGCCCTCCCTGCTGCTCAATTAAAATTTTTTATCAAGACCAACTCGATACCGTATTCAAGGATCATGTAAATTTATTGTTATAAATCCGTGTGGGGTTATTTTAGCACGACTAAAGAATTTTTTTAACTTATTTATGTCCATATCGCCGCTACACCAGTTATGATGAATATTTCGTAACGTGTGAGTATTAACTCCGTTAAAGACAGTAAGAATATTACAGTTATCCCTGATCACTTTAGGAATTTGTGTATATCGCTGGGTTACATAAATTACATCTGTGTTTTTGTGTCTACCTCTGGAAAATATTCTGGCAGGATTTGATTGTTTATCCAACATTACGTCATCGTAAACAACTAAATTGTTAATTGACCCATCAATATCATCAATACTTGGAGCTTCATTGATGTCAGTTATAAATTTAACAACATCGTCTCCGCTTAACGATTTTGCGCTTTCATTATAATCTTTTAACACTTCATAGCATCGTTGATCGTCTACAGATGGTGCTACCAAATACAACTTATCCCATTTCATCCACTTCATTATTAAATTAAGTAACAACTGCGTCTTACCACTCCCAGATGGACCAATGATAATCATTCGAATAGAATTTGGTAGCGCTGCGTGATGCTTAACTGGTTCTCGTTTCCTTGTTGCAGAAAAGTCAGTGATTTCCATATAGAAAATATATAAAAAGAATATGGATTTATATTGTGTGAAATGCAGGGCGCGCACGCCAACAAGTGATCTAACAACCATTACAACAAAAAATAATAGATCTGCGGTTACGGGCAAGTGTGAACGATGCGGTACAAAGAAATTTAAATTTATTTCCACTGGCAAGTCAGGTGAAAAACCAAAACCAAAGTCAAAACCAAAGTCAAAGTCAAAGTCAAAATCAAGTATAAAAAAGCAACACGGAGGTGATATTGCTGCAAAATTAACAAAACTACCCGGTACTCCGTGGGCTAAATACCCAGGAGAAAAACATCTTCCAGGATATAATTACTGTAGACCCGGAACCGGACTTGATATCAGACTTGATGACCAAGATCAACCAAACTCAGGTGAGTATCCGATAAACGCTATTGATAAAGCGTGTCATGCTCATGATGTAGCTTATAATAGTAAAGATCTGCAGCATAGACATCTCGCAGATGTGAAATTAATTCACGCATTAAATTCCATCACTGATAAATCTCTCAAGGAAAAATTAGCTAGTTGGTTAATAAAATCCGCAATGAAAGGTAAATTAGCGTTAGGTGCTGGTAATTAATTATAATGGAGTCGATTTATTATTCCCCAAAAGGATACCTGAGGGGTAGCGCAGCAATTAGTAAACTCGCTGAAGCAGCAAAAGTTACGCGCGATACTGCTAAAAAGTGGTTATCCAAACAGGCAATATGGCAAATTTACCAACCACCGCCTAAACAAATTCACTTTGCACATTTTATTGTTAGTGTGCCAAATGAAGTTCATCAAGCTGATATATTATTTCTGCCACATGATACCATTAAAATCCGAAGACGTCAAATAACATATAAATACGCGTTAACTGTAGTTGATGTTGCAAGTAGATACAAAGATGCGGAACCGTTAACGACTAAAACAGCATCTGAAGTAGTCAATGCTTTTGAACGAATTTATCAACGAGGACCTCTACGATGGCCACATCTATTACAAGTTGATCCTGGCAGAGAATTTCAGGGTGCAGTATCATCGCTGATGAAACAACATAACGTCACCATCAGACGAGGACATACTGAAATTCACCGTGATCAGGCAATTATTGAACGATTTAATCGAACACTTGCTGAGCGGTTATTTGGATATCAGTACGCGAAGGAATTCATTCAGGACAAGAGATCACGCGAATGGGTTGCAAGATTGCCAAACGTGATAGCTGCATTAAATAATGAAATTACTCGAACAACCAACATGAAACCTAATAATTCTGAATTACAATAACTATCTTTAACCGCAACATCAGCATATTCACAATAGCAATGTAACATTTCCTTTTTTATTCTTCACGAACTCTATGATTCATAATTGCTTGTGAAACGAGCCAGTAATTCTGAATATCTTGTATCGATATAAAATGAATCCGTTGCAACTCTAACTGCAGTGTCAGGAAATCTATTTATCATCGATATCAAATTTATAGAAACATAAGCAAGCATCGAAGATGTTAAATGGGTGTACTGAGGTGATTCTCCATTGATGTAACTAACAATTGTGCCCAACTTTGTTCCGTCAGACAAGTAAGCATCCTCCCGATTACAAAGTATATTTCTCGCAGTGGCATCATTAATTATAAAATCTAATTCAACATCATCCATAATCAATCGTGAGTGATGTCGTTTATGATCATATGCACCACCTTGAGTAAATTTACCGATTATTCTTCTACCGAAATCTTTTGCTGTTTTTCACTGTTGCTGAGTTTAATCTTAAGAATATCAGAAGCATCATTAACAATGACATCCGCGGACAGGTCCGGATATTTCTGTTTGCATTCTTCGATGACTTTATCGAGACTGATATGATCCGGTGTTGGTAACCAAACCGAAGTCTGAGGTCGATATGATATAATTGCTTCACTGACAACCAACGATATCAGTATTTTACTGTCAAGCATATATCGTAATAGCACTATTGGCGCCCAACATTTCTCCGAGAAGTGTCTGCCAAACCAAATATAACAGATGAAGATTCATAGTGAATTCAAACGACGTTACACGAGTAAATCCTGTCAGATCAAAATCGGGTAATGAACCATTAATTGATACTCTTACCGACTCATGACAAGGATGACCAAATCTTTTAAAATATCCGGCGCACTCGCCCATCCCAAGAAAACTTCCGGGATAACACGCAGTCATGTCCACGGAAATCATCTCGCTGATATTATACTTGGTGTTCCACAAACCGCCGTGTCCGTATTCGATACAACTATTCTGGACATCTTCAAGGAACTCAGCGTGTGTTGGTCTCCATGAGTTTCTCTCTCTCGCGGCATGGGCAGCAACTGACGGGACTGTAAAACAGTTAGTTAATAACTGCTCAGTATTTTCTGAATATCTCTGTGCGAGTTTTTTCATTTCTTCGTGGAAAGATTCTTTACGATATAATTGGCCGTTAGGTCTTACAAATTGATCATACCGGCCATTTTCGGAACTTTTAAATAACAATACTGACACAGAGTCGTTTTTGCTTATTCGGCTGATAGCATCAAATATTCCACTCCAAAAGCTCTCTGACGAGTAATATCTCACAACACGATTTCGTGCAAATATTGTGACTGCATTGGTCCAAGCATGAGCGTTGTGATCATTGATATTTATTGGAGCTCCGTTCCGATTATATTTTGATTTGTATAATACTTCCCCTGTTATCGTTGCTACGGTTATGGGGAATCTTAATGCCTTTTCTAACTCGGCAACATCGTTTATTGACGCTCATGTATCCTTAACCGATTCAGTCCATTTGTTTATATTTTTACGTCGCAGATCAGTTAAACCGTTTCCACGCTTCGCATTTTTAAAATATTCTATTACTCGCTCGGCTACACAATTCAGCTTTGAAAATCTCATAGGGGCAAGATCATTAATGTTGGGTTTTTTTATCGGATAAATTCCGTAAATGACCGCTGTTACAGGATACGCTCGACCGTAATATGGTCTGTCAATCCCAGTCAGCATTCCTGGTTTGGAATCTTTACTTAACAGAGCGGGTTTTCCACTAGCAAGGACAGGGTCACGTTTGTCAAGGATAATCCACGTATCATCATCGGCCTGCACAATAAACTTTATTCTGAAATGATATTTCTGATTGAGGTAATCGATAATTGTTTTCGCTCGTGCATTAATCATTGTAGCGTCCTTGACACCGTCATCGTGTATAATTTTGAATGTGGACCACACGTGAGATGGCCCATCATCACGAAATTCTTTTTTGGCATCTCTGATAATATCAAACAGACCAGTCAGGGCTTGCCTCGTCGAATCAGGGGTTAGTCTGTCGAGATCAAATCTAGAAGCTCTCCGGGGCTTGATTGCAGATAATCTCTCAAACTCCTCCATATTATATTTAAGACAAATATTTAAATAAGAAATATTATATATATATATATATATATATATATATATATATATATATATATATATATATATATATATATATATATATATATATAATGAATCAGTGCAAGTGGCTCAAGGTAGGATCTGTAACTCCTTGTAACAAATCCTGCAGAAAATAATTCTGCGGGGAACATTCCCAAAACATCCGAAGGGGGTGGGGGTTCAGGACCAATACCGTGTCTGCGATGTGGTATTGGGGTCAGGGGTAAAACACGATTGTGCGCAGGCTGCGGGGGGGAGGGGAAGATATCGTGAACTTAAAAGATATTATAACAAAAAGAATAACAATGATGTGCTGAAATGTAAACGCGATTACATAACTAAGTTCTCAGACAAATATAAATTAGACAAATAACATTATTATATAAAATGAACCAGGAATTTGTCCGACACCCTATCATCAAGAATTACGAAGCGAATCGTAGTGGTGAAATTAGAAATTGCAGGTTGAAAAAAAAATTGGTTTTGCTATTAATACTGGCTATCTCCAACTTAGTGTTGGAAAAAAATTATCTCTGTCATCGTTTTGTGTTTGAGGTATTTAACGGGGTGATCGAAGATGGTTTTGTGATCGATCATACAGATAAAAATAAATTTAATAATAAATTATCCAATCTGAGAGTTGTCACACAGAGCGAAAATTCTGCACGAGGAGGTACTGGTAAATTTGTAAAAATTCCCAGAGTTGTCAGATCTCTCAACATAAGCACCGGTGAAGAAAAAATATTTAAGTCAATGGGCGCGGCTGGCAAGTATTTCGGTATTCAGTCGATATCAGTCAAACGTATTGCAGATGAGATAATCAAATCAACGTTTTCATGCAAATTTAATAGCTGGATTTCATTTAGTTATGTAGATGCAGATAACGGAGATAACTCCACAGCGACTGTGTAAAAGTCAAAGATGCAATTATCCCCTTGACGAGTCAAGGTCATTACCTGTAAAGGTAATATATTATCCAGCAAGTAGAACTGTACACAGTTTTTATTTTTACAGCCAATTGTAACCCTCTTATTGTATACAGACTAGCAGCTATTTTCGCATTAACACTTCCGCGTTTGATAAAATCAACAATTATCAGTACAGGTAAATGTTATTTTCACAAAATCTAATTCAGAACTTAAATTCAGCAGTTTAGAATCTAGTTCAGAATTTAAAATATAGTTCAGAACTTCAGCAGTTCAGAGCTGCAGACTGTCAATAGTTACCTATATGATAATTTTTAAATCCTATATCATCAGATGGGACCGTGGTGTAGTGGTTAGTTCGGCCGACTCTCGTCCCCCGACTTTGTCATCGCCAACATATCGAATCTCGTAACGGAAATACTGTCGACGGTGCCAACAAATATGGCTTTTATAACTGGGGGCTCCAGCAGGGCCCTCATGTACATATCTCTCCCACGTCAAATCGTGGGGGTTACGTTTTTTCACCCCTGGGATTTAATCCAGGGGGTATGTACATGAATACAATACACATACAGCCTTCTGAATACTCTAACATTTCGCCTCACTTTCGCTTAGAGAATTAGCTGGAGGTATGTTTGTAAAAGAGCCCTTCCCAAAAAAAAAAAATAAACTGTTGCCTTGGATGCAGAAAGCTCTACGTCACATGGGTCTCATTCAGAAAGAATGCGGCCACAATCACGAAGGATGCCGAGAATCGGGAAGAAACGATCTGTAGGACAAAAATCTCCGAGATAAAATCTTGGGACAAAAAGTCTGAAAGGACCTCGTGAAACACATAGGCCAGTGCAAGACCCATGATTGATAACCGCTCATCTGTTTATTTTTTCTTTTAAATATATAATTATATAAATAATGACTTACGAAAATATCAATGATGTAATTTCTATTATTAAAAATTTAGAAGAAAACAAAATTAATATATCTCATGAATTAAATCCTACGAAAATTATGTCTGATTTTGAAGCACTATATGAGGCTAAATTGGAAGGTCGGTATATTTTACCTGCTCAGTATAAATTTATAAAGAGAATCCAGACAGAGTTATATAATCACTAGCTACAATAGAAGAACAGCAACTAGATGAATTTGTCCCTCTCTGCCGCGCAATCGAAAAAAATTAGGTCAGCATTATCCGAAGAATACGAATCAAAAAAATAATTAATACTCGTGCAAGACAGTTGAGAAAAAAGATCGAGAGTTAGATCCCCTTGATTGGGAAATGGAAGTTGGGTACGTAGAAATGAAATTGAAAGTAGAATGTCAGTCTCGCTGCACAGAAAAAAAAATATTTTTTTACCTGCATCAATCTGACCCACATCAATTTTTTTACCTGCATCAATCTGATGAGTTATTTTCACTTGTATGATCTGACCCACATCAATCTGACCTACATCAATCAATCTGATTCACTTGTATCATCTGCATTTGTATCAATCTGATCTGCAGAGTTAAATAATATTTCCTTAAGCCGATCAAATGTAATACAGAAATGCGTGTAATTTAAAATCTGGTCTCTGTCACATGTGATCATACAAACACGTTTTTGCCGCAGTTCATCTAACTGTCCCTGCGTTAATAAAAAGTCTTCATTACCGAATACATCAATAAATAAATCAACTATGCTGATCGGGGTTGCATAAACACATCTTTGATGTAGTTTTCAAGTGCTTGTTTGTTGAGAATAAAAACCTTCATATGGTGGTACATATATAATACTCGTTTGATTAATTAGGAATCGGGGTCTGTCAGGAAAAATAAAATTCTTTGCAGGTATATTATTTTTACTGAATTTGCATGATTTTGACAGGCATATTACCCTGCAGAATTAGCAAATCGGATGATTTTCATGATTCTGTCAGGCATATTACCCTTCAGAATTAGCAAATCGGACGATGTGTACAAAATATATATAAATAAAATAATTTTACTGTTGCTCGTGCACAAAAATAAAATTATTATACTTTCTTGTGAATTTCAGTCGATTTTTATGATTTTGTCAGGCATATTACCCTTCAGAATTGAGAAATTTGACAGTTTTTCAGTAAAAAATGAATTCTTATTATTCTGAGCGACAGTAAAAAAAAAATATCCACCCTGACTGTCAGGATTTTTTTTTTAATGAGATTCTCAGGATGGAAATCTTTACGATGGAAATCTTTAGGATTTCACAAGTAGATTAATGTGTAGTGTTTCATGTCTTAAATGAAGAAGGTAGTTAGATTGGTCTGTTAGTTTGAAATTTATTCTTGATAACAGTGGATTATAACACTGCAAATAAACTTGAATGATCGGCTCTTGCACAATCAGATATCCAGGTGGTTCTTTCGGGGTGAACAAATAAAGAACAAATCCTTGCTGGGCTTGATTTGATACTGTGGTGTCCGTGCTGTAGCTGCCATCGATTACATCACACACAAGATTGACCACGACCACAGGGGTTATATTTACGATTTCCGGGGACACATGTCGGCCTGTCCCTTCTAGGTCATTGTTGTGCCGGAGAATAGTTGCTGGTGGTAGTGTTTTCCTCCACGCAGCAAGTATGTCATCAAAAAACTCATCAATGATATTACTGACTGATTTTTTTTTGTCCGGGGACACTATACTGAGGGAATTTATAATTTGGCAGATCTGCTTCTGTTAACGAGCGTGCAGTTAAAAATCGGTTCTTAAAACCACTGTCTACTGCGGAGGAAATCATTAGCTGAATTACCCGATAGTTGATATATTCTATGTCGGATGCAAGTTGATTTAGCATTTCTACATGTTTAATAATCTTGTCGCGTGAAGTTATATCGGAAAGATGTTCTTGAAAGAGTTGCCGCAGTTGCTGTAGTTTTCTTTTATGTTCTTGATTAATTTCGCTGAAGTATCTAAACATTTGATTTGGACTAAGTAGGTTTCTTTCAGCACCAAATGACCAAAATTCGGTTCCATCACCCTCATCTCTATATCTAATAGCCATCGCATTTCACTCAGCGTTGAATTTCTTATTCTCAGTAAGAGATCTTTGTACGATGGTGCCATATCGTGATACGAAGTCTTATCCGTGACATAATCAGACTTTTTCGGTTCTGGTGGTATCGGTGAAGCTTCGGGTGGGATTTCAGGCCATCCTAACACTGTTCTGATCGAACTCTGATATATATCTACGGCGTAGTCTGGGGTGCTTATTTCGATCGCAGAAGACAGGGTTGGTTCATGAACGGTTGTTTTAATCTTGGATTCTTTTCCTGTGATATTTTTTATTCGCCGTTGTAATTCCTCATTGATTTCTTTGATTTGATAAGACCCCGTTGGTATCACAATGACGTTCCAGTCGGGTGTACCATCTGGTCGGTTTTTATGTGCAAACACAAACGAATTATTCGCTGGTAACCCACCAAATGATTTTGATCTGATATTGGGCCAGCTGTGATATACTCGTAATTGTGCTAGTGCGATTTCTTTCACGGGAATTGCAGTTGGAAAATTAATGCAAAATTCAGGGTTAGTCGAACTTACCGTTATCATTGAAATTCTCTTGGGGCTTGTATTTTCGACTATCTGCTGAAATAATTCCGTCATTATCTATCTTTGTTGTTTTTAAATGGCGGGTGCAGTCTTCGTATATCTTAACCATTAACGCGAATTCGGAATCTGATATTGTTGTATCATCGATGCTTGATGATAGAATTTTGAGTATGCGACTGTGGCTGTGTTTAGTTGTATGACATAATCGTGCAATTTTGTGCTCGTGCACGAGGATATTTTTTTCGCGATTATATTAAAAAACCCTGCGATTGCAGTTGATGAAGAAACGATTGTTACTGCGATTGTTACTGGTGTTAGTGCTGATAATACTACTCCGGTGGATGCAACTAACGCGGATACTGAGTATACTAACGCATCCAGGATGACTGCTCGTCGTTTATATTTTTTTACCTTTAGGTTGTATTTGTCGATGAGGGTTTTTAACTCTAATTGCCATTCGCGTACTTGATCGTATCTGTATTGTTGCGCATCTAATGTTGTTGTTGATGCTGTTAAGGATGTCATTTATTATCTTACGCAGTAACCAATTCAGGTGTTTCAGCTACGAATTCCAAACATCACCAGTAAGATGTTGCGGTTAATTTCTCATCGTCTGCTTCCAGTATAAACTCCTCTTCGGTTCCCTTGTTTAATATGATAGTTACAACCCCGGAAAACTTATCGGTGGAATGTCGCCAGGGATATTTTGTGAAAATCTCAAATTTTTCAGCAGTGAACACAGACAGTCTATACACACCAGTAACTGTTGCGGTATATTTGATAGTTTTATTTTGTTTAGACCATGTTGCAAATCCAGATAATACCGTGTATACTATGTTGATAAAATGCCCGGAGGTAACTCCAGGTGGGATTTTAATCAAACTGGTTTTATTAACAATTTCAGGAATCCCACTTACGATATCTTGCTGTGTTTGTTTGATCGTGTCAATGTTGGTTTTGATATCTTGCTGTGTTTGTTTGATCGTGTCAATGTTGGTTTTGATATCAGAAATATTTATGTCAACAGTGTGCGGAGTGCTGAAGAATTCTTCTGTGGTTCTTCGATAATTTCTGCGAAATCTTGAAAACTCGTTTACGTGAACGTCGTATTCAGCCCGCAACGTGGATAATTTATTATCTACGGTGCCATAGTCAACGTCAACATACTTTTTCGTTGCAGCATCTTCGTCGGATGTTGGATCTCTTAAAACAACTATTTTGTTCCCGTTCATGCTGAGTTCACCTGTCATTGTGTCACCGGTGTTTTTTAAACGATTTGATACAACTTTTGTCATCTCGTCTCTGATGGTTGTAAACGATATACTTGAATCCCTGATTTTTCCGATGTCAGTAAACACAGGAATATTATCCGGGAC
The DNA here is from genome assembly GCA_028554795.2 of Sinohyriopsis cumingii. Classification (NCBI taxonomy): domain Eukaryota; kingdom Metazoa; phylum Mollusca; class Bivalvia; order Unionida; family Unionidae; genus Sinohyriopsis; species Sinohyriopsis cumingii. The sequence goes on along the minus strand of CM068834.1, from coordinate 10,083,327 downwards.
AGCTCCAAGAACCCTGAGAACTATGTCATTTAATTTGATATTACTGGTTTTTAGTTTTCCGTACCGGTCCTGAAAAATAACATCCTCATCTGGGTCTATCGGATAACGATAAAATATTGTAGATTTCATCTTTGGTCGCATATTTTGATAAATCTACATCACCGCGTTTTTTTATATTTGCTTCGATGAGAGATCTTCCGTAAATATCTATCATTATTATCTTAAGGATTGTTTAAATCGACCCGAGGTATACTCGTGCACGACTTTGTGAGGCGGTTTGGTTGATTTTGATAACGCGTCAAGAACATTTAATACCTCACGAACATATATTGGCGGATCGGTTAGTGTTTGTGTTGGTAGCGTTGAATACCAGATTGGAGTGCTTTGCACTCTACGTGCGTACTAGAGGAATTCAACTGGCGGTGCTAACCCATACGAATCGAAATAGATAATTCCACGTGGATCGATCGCGTAAGCAACCCAGTGAGTTCCTGGACCATCACTGTTATAGAGATTAATAATTCCGGTTTCTGGATTATTCGGTTGTTGTGGTAATTGATCTCGCATAAAAACACCTTTGAAATTTTTTGTATCTAATTGTTTAGCAGCATCGATCAAATCAAAATTTGACATCGGTGTGTGCAATACTTCGTATTGTGTCAAAACCGTTTTGGGTAACATGAAGGCGGAGATCCTGGAAGTCTTAGACCCCGTCCCTTTTTTTTTTTGTATCCTTTTCCAGTTGCTTTCTTTATTGCCATCCCAACAGCTGTTCCAACAGCTCCTAACGCGGCTGCTTTTGCCACAGCTGGGGCAGCAGCTATCAGTGCTGCTATTGCTGCGAGAAGTGGAAATATACCACCGGTTTTAATCATATCCTTGATAGCTTTTGGAGCGAAATCAAGCTGAACTCCGGTTTTTGCTTGCCTTGCTTTATTGAAATGTTTTAGTTGGGTTTTAGTCAGTGATAAACTTGTTTGGACCACCATTGACAATTTGACCGTTTTTTAATGTTATCGTTGCCCCACATGCTTTTGTGTTTTTCGATTGTAATTTTTTTATCTGACCAGAAGTCAAAGTGACATTAATTTGACTATATGACATTTTATAATAAACGCGATTGATCTAATTGTCTACATATTTTTAACGTTACATGTTTTCTACTGGCGCATCAACGAGTCTCATTCGGCCACTGATACCTTCAAGTAACATTGCCTTGTTACTGAGTATGACCGCGATTGCTCTGTAACCAGGGTCGAGACCAGCAGCCGGCGGGTTATTAATATGAGCTCGGAAGTGTATATCAACGACAGATTGCTTGGATAAATCAAGATGCTCCAGGGAAAGTAATAAATCGGATACAGATTTGTAAAATCAAACTGTGATATTTGCGTCCCAGTATATATATTCGTGTTAAGCGCCAAAAACGTCAGCCAGCGATTATATGCGCGCGCCACATGATTATTGTCGAAATTTAATGATATATCTTCGGATGGTTCTTGTTGTCCATTTATTCTCAACGAAACCTCGGTAACGCCAAGTTTGTCAAATATCATATGGGATTGTGTCTGGTTATTAAATCGGGTTTTATCTTGAAGCACAATACAAATATGTCGTGGCGCAGAAACACCTTGCTGTGATGCTATATGCCAAGTAAATAAACCTTTGATGGAACTGTGGATAGAGTCTGAAATTACTGTTAACCACGATAGCAATGATTTGCCACCTTGATTCATAAAAGAGAGTAATCGCGGTTCTTCCGTGATCGATGGAGTTAATACCGGCATCCACAGTGAAAGTTTTGTTATATCTACTCTACCAGCATTAGGATTATCATCAACACCAGCTCCTCGCCAGATCGCATCATTATCACTTTCTTTTCTGTTAAGCACAACTGTGTGTCTAGCTCCAAAGATGACCCTTCTAAAATCTCTGCAAAATCCGAAAATATGAGTTAGTGGAATCGCACACGAAAAACTCCTACTGAGTCCTGACAACATTGCTCGGCGTGTTAAAAATCCCGAGTTGCAAGTCCCGGAAATGCTTTTTATAATATCAAATGCGCCAGCTGGTCTGGCTTCATATTCAGGACCATCAACAACTGGCTGTGGGTCAGATGCAGTATCTCGTAGTGTTCGCAACTTAATATATTGAATATGATCGACGTGGTTGGTAATATCCTTAGCAAACATCATTGATGGACCAGCCGATCTTGTAAAATCATCAGAATATCTTGCTAGACCAATTATTGTTGTAGCAACATCAACATCACTTTGAATCGATTCGATATTTTTTCCATCAATCACGTAAGTGACGCTATTAAATAATGCCATGATCCCGTTGTTGACAAAACCAACTCGGTCATTAGTACCGTAGTTAGTACAATCCGCCTTTATAAGTTTACCTTCTACTTCAATAAAAGCTCATGGGGTAGAAAATATATACCTGTATCATGAACTTGAAATTCGATACGCCCCCGTTGATCTGGTTTAACTGCATCATAGGAATAAAATTGATAATCACGCACTGAGTTATCTTGCTCGACCGGCTCATCTATGTTAAATGCTGGGTCGGATATGCGTTTGAACATTTTATACTATTGCGTATATTTCCAAATGGTGATTATCGTCGTCGTACACGAAGTCCACTTCCTGCTATCAAATTCCTGTTATATTTTTTTGTGCGTCAGATTCCTGGTTTATTAACGCTGCTAGTCTCTGATTTGCAGCTTGATTTATCACCTTGCTAACATCCGCGGACATAATTTCGGTACTCGGTCATTTCACCGGTGGTTTTCGTCTTATTAATCGCGTTAGTCTTTCTTTGATTGCCGACAGCGCCTTACCAGCAGCGCTAACAATTGCACCAGGAGCTTTTTCACTAACAACATTAATGGCTTTCATCGATAATTGTTTTGCAAGAGGACCAAATTTTGATGCTAACCCTGCAAATAATCTTTGAGTCACATCACCAAGTCCGTCTCCGTAAGCTGCTCTATAAATTGGTAATCGTGAATTTACTGCTCTGATCTGCACAGGCATATGTCTGTTATATATGACCATTATGCTATTTACTATTGTTTAATCGCTGTAATCATCAACAAGTTCATCAACGAGTTCTCGGTAAATACTAGCATCCATGACACCACCTTGAAATAATCGCCGACAGATATCAGCTGCTTCATTAATTATTTCTGGTGAGTTATTTCCAGCTCGTTTTCCTCCTATGAGAACTTCTAACCGCGAAACGTCATTAAAAATATTATCAGGACAGGGAATAAAACCACTTCCCAAACCACTGCCAGTAGCACCGGGTGGTTTTGTATATCGTTGTCGTTCTTCTTCAACCTTTTCCATAAATGACAAGTAATCGGGATCGGTTAGGTTAACAGGTAATCCTCTAGAAGTAAAATATACTGCAGTAGGCCACTGCTCACGTGTTACTTTTCCAGAATACTCAGGTCTTAAATAAGTCGTTTAATTATATCTTTCAGCAATATCGACTAAATGAGGTTTTGAAGGTCCTCGAAGATTTTTTATAGGGGTCTTTTCAAACATCTCTTCGGGATTCGATGGTAATCCGGACCAGAATTGTTGTTGTTCTATTTGCTGCTGAGACGAAGAAGGATATAAAGGAGAATCATCTTGGTCTTCTTCAGGTGTAGGAGAAGGTATATAACGGTGCGGAACAAAAATATCAGGCTTTTTTCTCTCTTCCCTTTCTTTTTTCTTTTGTTCTCGTACTTTTCGTTGATATTCCTTCTTTTCTGCCAACCATATTTGTCGATATTCTCGTTTCTTTTCTGCTTCTTTTAGCATTTGTTCTCTTTCTTCTTCTTGTCGCTCTTTTTGATTCCTATAATAATCCGTTATCCACTGCGAATAAATTTTATAATCAGTACTCTCATTGTCTATTTGATCATCACCTCGATTTATTTTATACAACCAATCAGTCCACGTTTTTTACCTACTTTTTTAATATATTCAGGTTTTAAAATATCACCTCTGGTATTAAATCTTTCGGCAGCAAACTCACTAAATTTGATTATTTCCCGGCAGGTTTTTGCCTTATAAGATTGAATTTCTTTTAGACCAGCTTTAGTAAATTTCTCCCTAAAATCAACTTCTTTTTTTCCCTTTTTGGTTCTCCAGCAACACCTTCAGGTTGAGGTTCCATTTTAGGTCCCCTGATAGCAGTTAAAACATCTCCAGTAACCGCGGTAATAGGTTTAAACAAGTGTTCCGTTTCCGCTGTGTACACAAATTGTGCTTCCTGCCGCGATTGCACATTTTTTTGAAATCCTCTTTTACAGGGATATATTTTTAAGTGCTTCTTCTCGCTCTCTAACTAGTCTAGCTGTGTAGGAGTCCGAGTGTACCATTATTTGGTATAGCAATTTTTAATTCATAGCAGCAGGGAGGGCGACGACAACGAATTGGTTCATTTTTTGTAATCGAAGCGCCATTAATAGGTTTTTCAACCAGAAACCGTATTTTGGACTAACTCAGGAGGACCTCCCAAGACGGTTTCTCCCTCCGAGAATTCCTCTTGAAACGTAGTCGACGTTATTTCCGGTTGAAACCCTTTTTTTGGAGGGTTTATTTCGACATTTGGAACCTTCTGAATTTTGTAGGATTGGACCCCCCCCCGCTGTTTCTTACTTTAGTATTAGTTGCACAGTGTTGTAGTGAAGTCATCATGTTGCTTACAACTATGCACCACAAATGGTGTCATGTACTTATCAACGTCGTAAATCAAACTACTCTACCTTCAAGTTGTTCAGATTTACTTGCTGATATATACATGGCAAGAAGTTTGTGGGCCACTTGGTGTGAAAGGTGATATTATAATGTCGAGCTTTCATGCACCATCAGTGTAGATTATAGGTACGATAATTCATTGAGATATAGTCTAATCAGAAACAACCTTTGAGCTTTCTGGATATCGTTTGGCACTATATGGGCTCATCAGGAGTTGCAAATTTAAACGGCCGTAATCAATAAGACCAAGAGTTAATTTGGGCTGAGACTAGCTTGGTAAAAATTTGTATCCAGGCTTGCAAACGAATTTAAAATCATTCCACAAAGAACAAACAAGACTGCATGTTTGCAAAATCCTGACTTAAAATTTTACATTACCATAAACTAAAACTTACCTCTCGATTTAGACACCACCGTATGCACGAGGTGATATAAAACAACGGCGACTGAATAAACAATAGGACGGAGTAACCAAACAATGTTATTAAAGAATCTTCGTTTGTCTGTAAGTTCAATGGCACAGGGACGCAACAAATGCAAAGGTGTATGCCTTGGAAAATATTAAGCTGCAGTAGAACATACTTTTATTAATACTATATATCGCCTTACGTGTTGGTACAAGCGCTTGACCGTGTTTCTATGTGATATCGGAGACATGTCCGTCAACAGATATGTGGACGATATCGATATGTACGAGATGTATTATCGCGCGCACCAGCAAAATCTTTCCAACATGAATGTGGAAAATGTTGTCAATGCCGTCGAAAAAGAGGTAATTGATGTCGTCGACAATAACGTTGTCCAAAAGACGCATATGTCATTCAAATAATATTCAAGATTGGGGCAAGAATTGTGGTTTCCAATACTGGTAGAGTTAAAAATTGCTTTTATTACAAGAGTATGCCTACCTCGATTCAACTTATCAATTCGCATGAGACCATGGAAGAAAATTACAAAGAGATACAAGAAAACCAGACATACTTGCGTATGCTCGTCTCCCAGTTAAAATTACACAAGCAATCATCCCACATGCATACAAATCGGGTCTAAAGCGATTCGCCTTATGGTTTAATCTGCCGCGAACTTCCTCATCCAATAATGAAATCAACAGACGTTTGTAAAGATCGTCGCTAGGTTTTATAAGCACTTTCGAGAAGGTTCTAGATGGCTTCTTTCGAGATGCGCGAAGGTTCCTGCTAGGGGTTCATAGTTATTAGAAGCCTTACCATGGATCCAGGCATATCTAAAAGGCAGTCTGTATTCCATGGCTAGCAATGGTAAAAGTGAAAAACAAATGGGAAATCTTGTCTGTGCTAGCCGCAGAGAGGGCGAACAGCCTCTAATTAACTCACTATTTCAAATAATAAACCTTCCTGGAAATCGCAAAAAAGTGTTCGAAATGAATGTCCTTCTTGAAAATCGTAAAGAAAAAAAAGGATTTGCCAATCGAGTGCCAAGTATGAGACTTCGCCCTATCTGCTGCTATTAATTAAAAATTGTATCAAGACCGTGGATCATATAAATTTATCGTTATGAAACCATGCGGGGAGAAATGAGCCTGGCTAAATAAAGTTTTAAAACGATTATACTCCATATCACCGTCACACCAATTTTGATAAATATATCGTAGCGTATGCACACCAATTCCGTTAAACACAGCAAGAATATTACAGTTCTCTCTGATCACTGGTGTTATTTGTGTAAATGTTTGAGTAACATAAATCACATCTGTACTTTTATGTCTTCCGCGCGAGAATACTCTGGCAGGATTGGACTGTTTATCTAACATCACATCATCGTACACTACTAAATTGTTAACAGACCCGTCAAGATCATCCACAGACGGTGATTCATCAATACTAGTGATAAAATTAATAACATCGTCGTTGTTTTCATTCAACGATTTTGCGCGTTCATTAAAATCTTTCAGCACATCGTAGCATCGCTGATCGCTGACGGAGCTATCAAATACAATTTATCCCATTTCATCCACTTCATTATTAAATTAAGTAACAGTTGTGTTTTACCACTCCCAGATGGACCTACAATAATCATTTGAATAGAATTTGGTAGCATCGGATGATGCTTAATCGGTTCGCGCTTTCTTGTTGCCGAGAAATCAGTGACTTCCATGTTATAGAAACATAATAAATAATATGGATTTATATTGTGTGAAATGTAGGACTCGTGCCCCCACAGGTGAACTAACAGCTATTACAACAATACAGGTCAGCAGTTACAGGTAAGTGTGAACAATGTGGTACAAAGAAATTTAAGTTTATCTCCCGTGACAAGTCAGCGTTTAAACAAAAACGAGGAGGTGATATCACCTCTCAGTTAGCAAAGTTACCAGGAACACGATGGGCTAAGTACCCAGGAGAAAACCTCCTGGATATAACTACTGCGGTCCTGGTACTCGACTTGATATCAAGCTTGATAACCAAGCTCAGCCAAGGCCTGGTGAGTATCCAGTAAACGCTATTGATAAAGCGTGCCACGTTCATGATGTAGCTTATAAAAGTAAAAACCTACAAGCTAGACATATTGCAGATGTAAAATTAATTCACGCGATAAATTCCATCAAAAATAAAGCTTTCAAAGAATCATTAGCTATTTGGTTGGTCAGATCTGCAATGAAGGGTAAGCTTGTATTGGGAAACGGTAATTAATCATCCGAATATTGAAATAATGGAGTCGATTTATTATTCCCCAAGAGGATACTGGAGGGGTAGAGTAGCGATTAGTAAACTCGCTTCGGCGGCAGGTGTAGAACGTTCTACTGCTGAAAAATGGTTAGCCCGACAGGCAATATGGCAGATTTCTACCAACGCCTAAAACAATACAGTACGCACATTTTGATGGCAGCGTCCCTAATGACGTTCATCAAGCTGATATTTTATTTTCACCAATTGATACTAGACGTCCAGTAACATACAAATACGCGTTAAATGTCGTCGATGTTGCAAGTAGATATAAAGAAGCAGAGCCGTTATCAACAGAGACAGCTGCTGAAGTAGATTCTGCGTTTAAACGAATTATCAACGAGTACTCCTACGATGGCCACAGCTGCTACAGAATGATCCTGGCGAAGAATTTCAGGGCGCAGTATCATCGTTGATGAAGCAACATAACGTCAAAATACGACGAGGACATAGTGCAATTCACCGCGATCAGGCAATTTTTGAGCGATTTAATCGAACGCTTGCTGAGCGGTTATTTGGATATCAATACGCGAAGGAAATCATTCAAGATACTAGATCTCGCGAATGGGATGGAAGATTACTAAGTGTGATAGCTGCGCTAAATAATGAAATTACTCGAACAACCAATATTAAACCTATTAATGCGATCACAAAAGACATATATTCGTACAACGTTGTGATTTTTCAGCGCAGCCAGCGCTGAGTACTGTCACTGTAAGATATTTATATGGACACATTTAACTTGAAGGTGGTATAATAAAGAGCAACTGATCATGTCTGGAGTATTACAACACACAAAATTTCCAGCGTGGTGAGATCCACGGGTAGACCTGCAATCTACAGATTAGATTCAACTGCTCCTCAACGTGGATTTACACGTGAACAATTACAAGTAATTCCGGAAAACACGCAATTACCACCGCGATCACTTAACTAGCGCCGTTACGTTGATTACACTTGAGACAAGTCAACATCACATTTTCACGTGTATGACCGCGACTACTATCTTTTCTACTACGATAAATTGTCTTGGATTATTACTTGAGTATTGCCATAACATTACACAATTACAGCTCGCACAGTGATTATTCTGCTGCTGATTCAGCATGTTGATAAATTCGACATCTAGATCAAATTCCCGATTATTATTTTTTTTGTCTTTGTTTATAACCGGCTAATTTTTTTCTTACTATATTGCTGTCAATAACATCATCAATAATATCTGTAGCGTCTATAACAATTCTCCGCAGCTGAGATATTCCTCTGACTCGAGACATTGTGAGATAAGCTAAGTCTGACCATTCCACACGATCATCTACAATCCAAACTCGAGTATCAGAGATGGTTAACCCCTGAGATGAGTGAATTGTCATTGCGTATCCTAACGTCCACGGGGATTTTTCTATACCCAGCGCATCCTCAACAACACTGACTTCAACTGCGACAACATCATTTGATACTAGATTCTGTTTCCTCAAGGGTCCTGGTATATCAACGTCGATATTCTGTCGTCGTGTATCAGCTGGTCTATAACACAATGGTACACGTAACTCTGAGAAGTTTTCTTTATGCTTTTCAAATAACCTCCGTTGAAGTGTATCACGAACTATCTTTCTACTCGCCACTATGAAATCATTTGGTCTCCACGTTTGCAGAAAGTCGTTCATTGAAGTTTCTGAAATTATTTTACGCATTATTTCACACTGAATTTTATTCGGTTGTAGTCAGATTAATTTGTTAAACTCCCTTAATTCAGCCTCAAGAGATCTGTGATCATCAGTTATCTCCTCGTAATAATCTACAAAATTCTTTAACCAATCATGTGGAGATGGTCCAACAAACGGCGGTGGTTGACCGTGATCGCCGCACATTATCACAGCTCTATTTTTCAATAACAACCAATCGAGAAACATTTTTAATATATCTAGCGACACTGTGCACACTTCATCCCAAATAATAATTTTTTGAATATATTTCTCTCCCATTCCGTCAGGAGTCCATGCATCGCCCTGGTATCGAAAAAAGCTGTGATAAGTACATGATTGCATTCATCGTTGTTTCGTTTATCTCGCAAGTCTGTGTGTAGGTGTTAGCACAATCATATCATCAGAATTCTGTCGAAATAATTCGATCACCCGAGTTGTCTTACCAGATCTCCCGGTCCGTTTAGACCGACAATCTTTGGAGCATACACGGATGTCGCAGGCGATAATTCTGATATATGATTGCTGCGATAAATATCTTTAATTGTAACATCTGCGGATTCAGTATAAGTATATAACATTTCCTGTTTTATTATCCACGAACACCATGATCCATCAGTGTTTGAAAACGAGTTACCAATGATGTATATTTGTTATCGATATAAAACGAATCCGCTGCAACTCTGACTGCAGTGTCAGGGAATATATTTATCATCGATAATAAATGTATAGACACATAAGTGAGCATCGAAGATCTTAAATGAGTAAACTGGGGTGCTTCAACATCGACATAACTTACAATAGTACCCAACCGTGTTCTTTCAGATAAGTAAGCGTTTTCTCGACTGACAAATATACTTCTCGCTGTTGCATCAGCGATTATAAAATCATATTCAGCATCATCTAGAATTAATCGTGCATAATATCATTTATGATCATATGCTCCACCTTGAGTAAACTTGCCAATTATTCCTCTACCGAGATCCTTTGAGGTTTAATCATCATCAGGTGATGGTAACCAAACTTCGGTCTGCTTCCGATATGATATAATTGCCTCACTTGCAATCAACGATATTAATATTTTACAATCAAGCATATATCATAATAAAACTATAGGTGCCCAGCGTTTTTCTGAAAAGTGTTACCAAACCAAACAAAACATAACATAACAGATCGGATGAAGACCCTTAGCTATTTGGAATGATACAATACAAGCGAGTCCGGTTAGATCAAAATCAGGTAGTGGTCCATTTATCGATACTCTTGTCATCTCGTTTGTGGGATGTCCAAATCGCTAAAATATCCAGAACACTCACCCAATCCAAGAAAACTTCCCGGATAAAACGAGACCATATCAACCGAGATAACGTCACTGTAATTATACCTAGTATTCCACAATCAGCTGTCCGTATTCACAGCAACTTAATTGTACGTCTTCGAAGAAATTCAAATCGTGTTGCCTTCCACGAATTTTTCTCTCTGGCAGCGTGGGCAGCAACTGACGGAACTGTAAAACAATTATTTAGTAATTGCTCAGTATTCTCTGTTGAAAATTTCTGCGCAAGATTTTTAATTTCTTCATGAAGAGATTCTTTATGATATATTTCGCCGTTAGGTCGTACAAAGTGATCATATTTTTCATCATCTGAACTTCTAAATAACCATACTGACACGGTATCATTTTTACTTATTTCGTGAATAAAATCAAACATGTTTCTTCCAGAGTCTTGGTAAAATCTTACAGTTCGATCTCGTGGAAATATTGTGACTGCGCTGTCCGGGCGTGTGCGTTATGATCAATAATTTCAATTGGAGCTCCTTCGACTTATTCTTTGATTCATATAAAATCTCTTTGGTAAACGTTTTTACTATTATTGGAAATTTTAATTTACTTGATAACTCGGCAACATCATTTATTGTAGCTCCGGTACCCATAACCGATTCAGCCCATTTTTTTTTTAGCCGCGAACGTCGTAGATTCATTAACCCATTTCTACGTGTCGCATTTGTAAAAAGTTCGATTACTCGCACGGCTACACAATTCAGCTTGGAAAATCTCATTGGTGCAAGATCATCGATGTTGGGTTTATCATTTAGCTGATAAATTCCATCAACAATTGCTGTTATGGGATACGCTCGTTCGTAATATGGTCTGTCAATACCAGTCAGTAATGCTGGCTTGGAATTTTTACTTAATACTGCGGTTTTTCCATTAGCAAAGACAGGGTCACGTTTGTCACGGATAATCCAATCAACGGAATCTGTTTCTGCTAGCACAATAAACTTTATTCTGAAACAATATTTCTGATCGTTGATATAATCGATAATCGTTTTCGGCCGCGTATCGTTGATTGTAGCATCAATAACTTCGTCCTTGACAGAGTCATCGCGTACAATTTTGAATGTCGACCAGGTGTGAGATACCCATCATCACGAAATTATTTTTAGCATCACTGATAATATTAATCAGATTGATAGTCGGATCAGTCAGAGTTCGCCTCCGCAAGTCATGGGTTCTTCTGTCAAGATCTAATCTGGAAGATTTCCAAGTATGAATTGTAGATAATCTCTCAAATTCTTCCATATTATATTTCAGACAAGTATTTAAATATTATATATGCGATGACTCAAATAAGAAATCAGTGCAAGTGGTTGATGGTAGGGTCTTCAACTCCTTGTAATAAATCCTGCGTAAATGAATTCTGCGGTCAACATTTGCAAAGCGTGCGCCGAGGAAGTCTTGGTCCACAACCGTGTTTACGATGTGGTGTTGGAATTAGAGAGAAAACACAGTTGTGTGCGTATTGTGGTGGTAAAAAATATAGAGAGTTAAAACGATATTATGATTTTGAAAAATAATAACCCTGTCACTGATAAGGTTATAAGATCCCCTGAAGACTCTATAGCCAGATTTGAAGATAAGTTATAATTTAGACAAATAATATTATGTATAAACGGAACAAAAATAATTTGTTTAAGATCCCACCATTAAAAGTTATGAAGCATCTCGTGATGGTGTAGTGAGACACTGTCAGCGGAAAAAGACCAGTTGGTGTAGTTGATAATGCCTGTTACCTTAGATTTACTGTTGGGAAAAAGCGGTATCTCTATCATAAATTTATATTCGAGACTTTTATCGGCCCGATCAAAGACAGTCTTATGATCGATCATATTAACGGTAACAAACTAGATAATTCTCTTGAAAATTTACAGGCTATCACACAGAGCAAGAATTCTGCTCGTGGGGGGACTGGGAAACATGAGAGAATTTTTAGAAGAAGAGCCGTCAAATCTTTAAATACAAAGACTGGTGGAGAAATAATATTTCAATCAATGAATGCAGCTGACAAGTATTTTGACATCTGCATGCCTTTTGTACGACGTGTTGCAAATATAAAATATAAAAATCATCGTTTTCTCAGAAGTATAAACAGCGGATCTCATTATCTTATGTTTAGATACAGGCAATGAAGAGAGATAACTCTACCATGGATATGTAACGCGGTTGATAGAGTTATTGCTGTTTGCTCTACTGATTAACCGCCTCTTAGTTTCATTATCGCATAGTTGTATACACATTGTACCAAATCAATTGGGCTATTACAGTTTCTCAATGTACATGCTGTCTGAAATAGACTCAAAGGTAAATTATCATTCGTTCCTCGTTTAGTCAGTATCTTTATTTTTTCTCTGTCCTTGATTTCAGAATACCTGTAAGAAATATTTTTTTGTGGCAACGGTTAACAGGGGAGTAAAATAACAACGGTCTATCTGGTATCAGTTCTATTTCAAGCCCTAACAGTTGTCTCCGATAACTTCCCGTACATTTTTATCAAGGACTGTCAGTATGGGCAGGTGATTATTAAAGATAAATTAAAAAAATTCACAGACAATATATTGGTTTTACTGAATCCGTCTGCTTTTCTGGTTCATCTATATATTTTCTGCGATTATAATTAAGAAACGTTCAGAATATAAACAACAAATAAGTCACTCCTATCGCGTGAGCTATCTTTGAATTTCCAAGTATCAGTCAGCTTATATACTATAGGACCCGTTTTCTTATTGGGGTTTTCCCGAAACTCAACAGATAAACACATCTTTCCGCCATGTCAACAAGTAGCGGACGCCTTTTGCACTCTCCAGGAGTTGATTTTGGGGGGAGGGTGTGCAAAATCTGTTGAGCGTAGTAAATGACCCGGTGTCCGTCTGTACCTTCCTATATGTGTTGTGCTGTCCTTACTGTAAATAATGTAAATACCAAAGTCGGTTGCGCTTCCATCAATGGCAACAATGGTCAGTACAATCTTCAATGAGGCTGCTTTACGACATCAGCCTATTCTGATTCGATGATTGTAAATCTGGCAACGCAAAACGGATGATTATCACGCAGAGGGTATTCGGCGAAAACAATAATGTACAAACAATGACTCGATTAAAAGACATATAAGGTCCGGCTTGCAAGATAAATTCATCTCTGTTGCGAGATCAAAGCGTCCAAAATTTTCAGAAATTTTCATACAGAGTTTGGGTATCCAACCAGCATTGCATGGTACATCTCGTTATTTTCTCCAGCGTGACGCCTTTTTGAAAATCAACTTATACAGACCAATGGTGCAAATGACAACAACTTCGTCTTTGCTCTCTTCAGCAGCACGCATTAACTCATCGACGGAAAGGAAGTCGAAGCCTTTATGGAGTACTTCGACCTGGATACGATGATTCTCGGACTTGCCACTTACAGTGACAATTACGTGAGGTCTGCTGTCCCGTCTATGACGTTTACCAATGACACATCCAACAATGCAGATCATATACAGTACGGCACTAGAAATGTCAGAACGCGGCAGGAAATGATGAAACACCAGGCTTAATAGCCATCAATCCAATTTTCAAAGATGGAGTTGGACAGCATTAAGAACACCTTCACAAAGACTCAGTCACATATTTGGGTTTTAAAGAGATGTTTGCAGGGCTATTGTCTGAGCAGATAGTACAGTTGTTTAAACAAAAACAGTCACGACAACGATGGATTTGGTATGACGCCTGCCGCTGTTGCTGGTCATGTTATGTTGTTGATAATAATACTGTGGATGCATATAAAACCCGAAAAATGGTGACTACGGAGGCGCGTTCGATGTTATATATGAACTCCGAAGGCGTGTCATTTCTTTTTTTTTTTCGTTTCTCGCGCCCACTACAGAGTCATGTGGACACGTGTCTTTGGCGTTTCGGTTTATGTCTGATGTTTCTCTGCCGCCAAACAGCCATTAGAAAGTACAAATCACAAAATGTGGTCGTACATGGGACGAGACCGAAACGTTGACACAGGTGTGCAGATTTCCCAGCAATATTTCCCAGAAATACTTCACATCGTTGTACCTAATGTTTTAATTTTGTTTGGAACAACTAAAGCTGCTTACGCAGTCATTCGTTGATATGCATTTAAAGGAACGTGCTACTGCTGTTCCTGACGGCGGTACAGAAGCATCACTGTGATTCTTTCTGGCAAAGTTCTCTTGATGAAGGGAGCAGATAGCTGAATGAGGGTCAATGACGCGCCCGTGGAGAACTTGTAACTGAGCAAAGGTTACGACATAATTTCAAACCACAAACTTCAACTTGGTCTAAGCCATAATAAAGAGCACAGTAGAAAAGATTGTTGGGTTACACAAACACTTTCTGAGGAGAAATGTCTTCATGTAGCTTTACCAAAAGCAGCTTCATTAGCTCAAGGCGGCCAAACAAACCATTTAAGTTTTTGAAGTCAGACGTGGAGCAATTGCAAAAGAAGGTAGAATATTACCGATTGTTGCAACTATTCCAGAGCTGTTGGCAGCCGAGCCTCCTGAGATTGCGAAAGTGGCTGCGGTAGCTAAAATGGCTAAAACAAAAGGCTATTGGTGATCCACAAAAAAGGAAAAGGTCGTCATCTACCCTGGAAAACTCAGAGAGAAAATGTTTTAATCTACCAAGAATAAAGATTTTGATGACAAATTGAATCAAGCGCTTCTGATGTGTCTTCATGCGGGATAAACTTGCACCGATGATTCCACACAAACGTAATATAGCCATCATCAACTTGGATTTTTCAACGGGACACATTAAGTCGCAAATGCAGTACCACCTCGACATATTTTGAATTTTGTCTTGTATGGGGCTTGCACCGTCATCTGAAATTGTTCATTATACACACAGACGTCAGAGTCGTCTACCACTGTATCATTCAATATTGCATTTGCAGATTCTAATGGACAGTTCCATATATGGACATCTCGACTCTGGTCCGCTGAGAGTTCTTGAGCGTTCAACAATATCACAAGACCTTGTTGATTTAAGTTTGTCAAAGCAAAATCTATTAGAGATTTATAGCCGCAAGAGTGTTGTTGGTGTCGACCATGACGAGCTTATAATTTCTGAAGACAGCGCCATAAATTTGCAAACGTCCAACGTGGACGTTAAGGATGATTAAAACCACGAGTCTCAACACGCGATAAACCTTACATAAAACATTTAAATCTGACTAATCATCGACTCTGGAATGTCGGCGGCCTTCGTCAAAGACAACGTTAACGGACATGCAACAATTAAAATTTAAGTAGTCTGGTGATGAAATGAGCTGAGTTCTTATCATGAATGGCAATCGATTTCGATGGATGTAAGAGCTAATCGACGATACTGATATGCGACGAAACCATACGTGACGTAAAGGCCGCCGAGGCAATATTAGCTCTACTCTCGCCATCATGCCGATGATACAACGAATCAAATACGTGGATGAGCATACACAATCACAAAGGATAAAATCCGGCGATGACATGAATGGAGATCTTATCATGAATGGAAATAGAATTTGATGCATGCAAGAGCACATCGACGATGATGATGATCCAACCAAGCAATCCAACTCTCACATCTCCGCCACTCGTAGCATATTAATAGAGCGTAGTTAAAGAAATATTACTCAATAAAGGAGATGAAAAAGCCGACATAACCAATGGCAGACTTAATTTAACTGCTTAATTTCACATATTAAAGGTGCATGAGTCTGGATCGCATTTATTCACCTTACTTGGACTTAGAAGCGGTGGGGTACAATGATAATGTTGGTACATAATGTCTATGTATATGCATCACTATCGAATCCCTCGGAAGACGATACTAGTTCAGCATCTTTCAAACATGCAACATCAAAAATGATTAGTCGATGAAGATAAAATTCAGATCAAGGGACATAACTTCTATCCGAACATGGGCTTAACCATCTATGGCGACAGTGTTTAAGATTTATCACTAAATACAAGTGATTGTTTATAAACAGCCAAGCAATGATAATGTTGCTGAATTTACCGAGGAGACGTTTGCTCTGCAGAGAGCGGATGCTAACATCGAAGACAGTTTTGTTCCTCATGTCAACGAATATCTGCTTCAGAATGACATCATATACGCTCAAATATAATAAATACGACATAGGAGAGAAATCGACAGATGAGACCACCCTGGTGTACCAACTAGACTCCACTTTGGAATCATCGCATAAGCACGCTAAACGATCATCCACTCGCCACATTCCCTTTGGACGTGAAATCAGCAAGGGACTGTTTCTGCAACGATGAAGTTATTATTCACTGACGCATCCACCACGATAACCATCAATTATATTTAACCACCATTAGTGACACGGCCAGAAGAAGGAAAACTTCGCCTGATATTCATCAAAGACGGACTTGTCCATGTAAGAGTTCTCGGAGAAAATCGATCATTGTTTGTTCCAAACACGAGCATAATTAGTGTGAGTTTAAGAAAAGATGTTGAAAAGTCCCAGGATTGCACAATGGCTGTAGACAAGTTTTCAACGGGAAAATATTCCCTGTAACTGCATTACAATTGTAACAGTGAATAAACATGCATGGTTGGAAGTCTGTGGGTCTTGCACTCGACAGTGATTCGTTTGGACAAGGTCAAGCTGCCGGCACATTATTTAACGTGATGGCAGTAATAACAGAAGAATTGATAGACTCTCGAAGTTCTTGATACAGATACAAATAATTAAAGTGGAACAACAGATGTGAGAAGAAATTGTCAAGACATGATTAAGAAAAACGCCGTACTTACCAGGCGCCGTAGCGGACAAAAGCTGGTCCAATCAGAACGTTGCCGGTGAAATTGTAATGGCATATGTCGAGAAT
Source organism: Sinohyriopsis cumingii (assembly GCA_028554795.2). Classification (NCBI taxonomy): domain Eukaryota; kingdom Metazoa; phylum Mollusca; class Bivalvia; order Unionida; family Unionidae; genus Sinohyriopsis; species Sinohyriopsis cumingii. Next base: position 10,065,973 of record CM068834.1, on the reverse strand, counting down.
TCCAATTTCACGTAATGTATCAAAAATGCTTGTCCTTACAGTTCCATTTTCTACGTCGAGATTTGAGACTGTGTTCGTTGAATTAAACAGTGGAGCTTGTAAGTTATATTTTCTATGTCGAGGTTTTAGATCGTGTCTTTTGAATCACACGGCGATGGTTGAAATTTCAGTGCCATACGTCGAGAATTCCTAAATTATTTATTAGTTCAAAGAGTTTATGTCGAAAGTTCCATTTCATATGTTGAGTTTTTAGATGTCATCTGTTGAATTACACAGCACTGGTTTAAAATTCGATGTCCAATGTCAAGTTTTTAAATCGTATCCTCTGAATTACACGGCGATTGTTGAAATTTTAAATTCATACGTCCTGAGTTTCAATTTAACATATAGAACCACATTGATTGTGCTGAAAATTACATTTCATATGTTCAGTTTTTAGATTGTATCTGTTGAATTACACAGCGGTGATTAGACATTAGCCTGCTTTGTCAAAATTGTTCTTTTTATATGGGGAAATGATGGGTTGGAGTTAAAAGCAACTTTACACAATGTCCACTTTAATAATTCAAAATAATATCGAGGATAAAGATATATCATTCGTTTATTCAATTATGCACGGTCGGCGTTATTTTTAAACAAAGAGGCTGCTTCTCGTTGCTGTAAATATCATCAGATGAAATCTAAATGCTCACCATATGAAATGGAACTTTAATCACAAACAGTTGCATATACAACGTATAAATTAAGTATTTTCCACATATGATATTGGAATTTCAACAACCGCTGTGTAATATAACAAAAAAAGTCGACATTAGAAATATAACTTTAAACCATCACTGTATATTTCAACGTATAAAATCTAAATGGAACTTTAAGGAAATTTGATCTAGCACGTGATATTGTATTTCTCGACATACAGCATCGAAATTTCAGCTACAAGTTTACGACTGGACCAACTTTTGTCTGTTACGACGCCTCATACCGTACTCGCGAAGTACAAACGTGTGTGTGTTTAGGTCTCACTGGATAGTTTCGTATTTTGACACCTCCATAATATTTAAGGTAGAAGGCACGAACCTAATTATCACAAGCCTAGCTTTTATAAATTCACACAGAAGCTAAATCTGTAATGTGGTTGAGATTTACTTAGCGTTAGGCTTGGAAATGGGTTGGCTTGTTGGTGACTGCCTGTTACAGTTAGACGATCATCAGAGATCAAAAGCGTAACTTGTGCTGCAAATGAGCAGCCGACTTGGCTTATGTATTTACATGTGTCTGCTGCAGAAGTAAATATTTAAAAATCTTGATGGTTGAGGGGTGATGAAAAGTATGCTAATTTGTTATAGTACTAGTGAACTTTATTCATGCATAAGGCACATACTGATTCTTTGAGCTGCCTTGTCACAGGAAAATATCCAATATAGATCTTTGCTTCAAAAATGAATATAAAATTTAGGGGTTGGTGGCAGTGTTGGTTCAGTATAAAACCCACCAGTTGCATTAGCAGTTAACCTGATTGCCCCAGTCGAAATCTCACATGAATGCTTTTTACAAAAATCATTAGTTTGTTTTTATTTGTATCTTCAGTGTAAAATTATTCTCATTTTCTGCAATAGGTCATTGTCGGATGAAAATTTACCAGACAAACTGTCCATTGAGACCTTAAGATGCAATTTACGGACTCACCACTGCGACCACCGTTGGCCTTGGAGTGATGAGAATCGCGACTGCTGCGCACTATCATAGGCACGCCAATCAGATTTTTTGTCGCGGCTATATCTATAGTAGCCGATGACACAGGCGTTTCAATGCGTACAGGTACAGGACCTCATCACCCTAAATCATATGAATGCCCCCTAACTGCTCGTGAATTTGCTATAGTGCAACATATGGATTAGACGCACACATCATATAAAGAAGCAAGACTAAATATCATTAAAAATCCAAAAACCCCACCCACCCAAAAAGAACACAATTTTGAACTGAACATTACGACCAATCAAACAAAACAGAACCCCCATATAAATAATGGTAGTCTCTCGAGTCGAGGAAGACAACTTGTGCGATCTCATTCAACGGTGGACGTGCATGTGGCTCCTGAGTCCAAATTCCGATGCACACATGCAGTTACAGGTGGGGCATGGGACACCGGTGGTTGGTGGTATTTGTGATACAGTTCTGTGACGTCTCTCCCGAGTTGCAGCAAGACGCTGGAGGCGGTCATCCTCGAAGGTGGAAGAGACTTTTCTGGTCAGCGCTCGCCAATGGCTTCTGTCTAAGGCAGCGAGCTCGAGCTGGCGGGGTTGGAGGTCTGTCCATTTGATGTTCATCTTGAGGTTGTCTTTGTACCTCTTATGAGGGCGGCCTTGGTTTCGGTTTCCCTGGGCTAGCTCGCCATAGAACAACTGCTTTGGGATTCTGCTTTGATCCATGCGGATGACATGGCCAGTCCAACGAAGCTGGGCCTGGATTGGTTTGGCTTCGATGCTTGTTGTGTTGGCTCTGTCAAGGACTTCCTGGCTGGTGATTCGGTCCTACCACTTGATCCGCATAATGGATCTCAGGGAGCGTCGATGGAATTGTTCCAACTGACTGATATGTCTTCGGTAGAGTGTCCACGTTTCACAGCCATACAAGAGAGACGTGAGGACAACTGCATTGTACACTTTCATCTTTGTTAACAGGCGTATGTCCTTCGCTGCAAAACCTTGGTTCGAAGTCGTCCGAGTGCTTGACTGGCTTTTTGGATCCTCGCAGTGATTTCTTTGTCCAGGGAGCCGTCACTAGATATTGTGCTGCCAAGGTATTTGAAACTGTCCACATTCTTCAGCTGCATGTCGCCAATGGTGATACAGGGTTGTGAGGGGACATTGGTTGGGGCGGGTTGGAAGAGGACTTCTGTCTTTCCTAGGCTGATTGTGAGTCCAAATAAGTTGGAGGCTTCAGAGAATCTGTCCATGATTGCCTGTAGGTGAGTCTCTTCATGCGCCATGAGGGCACAGTCATCTGCAAAGAGTGCTTCAATGATGAGTCTTTCTAGCGTCTTTGTTTTTGCAGCTAGGCGACGGAGATCAAACACTGATCCATCCAGGCGATACCTAATGTAGATGTCAATGTCAAGGTCATGGATGGTATGGAACAGTACCTGTGCGAAGAAGAGGTTGAAGAGTATCGGAGCAAGTACACAGCCCTGTTTGACACCATTAGATATTGGGAATTTCTCAGAGGGTTCACCGTCTGAGAGAATCTTTCTAGTCATGTCAGCGTGGAGGAGCCGAATGAGGTTGGTAAACTCTGAGGACAAACAAGTTTCTTGAGTACTACCCACAGTGCGTCTCTGTTGACTGTATCAAAAGGCTTTGTCAGGTCCACGAAGACAGCATACAGATTCATGTTCTGCTCAAGGCACTTCTTTTGGACTTGTCTCACTGCGAAGATCATGTCAACGGTGCTGCGGTCTGGGCGAAAACCACACTGAGACTCGGGGAGGTTATCTTCTGACACTTCCGCAATAAGCCTGTTGAGGATGATGCGAGCAAGTATTTTGCCAGCTATGGACAGCTGGGAGATGCCTCTGTAGTTACTGCAGTCCACACGTGTGCCTCTATTTTTATAGACGGTCATGATTGATGCGTCCCGGAGGTCGTTTGGCATCTCTTCTTCCGTCCAGATGCTGATCAGCACATCGTGGAATGCCTCCAGAGTCTGTTCACTGAGAGCCTTGTACACCTCCGCTGGGATACCATCCTTTCCAGGTGCCCTGCCACAGTTAGTTTGTTTAATGGCCCTCCTCAACTCCTCCATCGTTGGTGGAATATCCAGTTGGTCGTGCGTTGGCTTCTGGGGTATTTGGTCAAGAACAGATTGGCTGACCGATAAGGGCATGTTTAGGAGCTGACTAAAGTGTTCTTTCCATCTTTCCTTAATGCCATTCTTGTCCTTTATTAGTGTAATGCCATCTGCAGCGAGCAAGGGCGCAGAGCTGGACTTTGCGTGGCTGAAGATTGACCTGATGGCGTTATAGAACTCTTTGGAGTTGTTAGTGTCAGCATAGCTTTGCACTTCATCAGCTTTCTTTCCCACCAATGGTCATGCATCTTGCGGATTTCCCTCTGAGCCTCAGCTTGATAGAATTTGAAGCGGTCTTTTTTGTTGATGAAATTTGTGTCATTCTGCCAGTCCATGAATGCTTTCTTCTTTCTGGCAAGCAGATCTTCAATGGCATCGTTGTTCTCGTCGAACAAGTCTTGATGGATTTGCTTCTTTGGGCCCAGGGTCGCCATATCTGTTTCTCTTATCGTGTCCCTGAGCTTGTTCCATTTTTCGGAGGCATTTCCACATATCGGTCCGTTTGTTGACAGCTTGTCATCTAGTCTCTTCTGGAAATTGAACTTGGTGGAAGGCTGCTGGAGTTTGACAATGTTGAAGGCTGTGCGCACAAGTTTAGGACGCCTTAGGTGATGAGGGGCAATGTGCAGCTGTAGAGTAGTTCTGACAAGTCTGTGGTCTTTCCAGCATTCTGCTCCTCGCATGGCCTTGGTGATGAGGACATCCTTGGCATCACGCTGGCGGACTATTACATAGTTGATTAAGTGCCATTGGCGAGATCTGGGGTGCATCCAGGTGTTCTTGTGTTTGTTCGCCATTCTGAACATTGAGTTTGTGATTAGGAGGTTAAATTCTGCGCATTTGCTGAGTAGGAGCAGGCCGTCGTTATTCATTCTGCCGACACCGTGTTTGCCAAGCACACCTTTCCATCGACCATAATCACAGCCAACACGGGCGTTGAAGTCCCCCAGTAGTATGATCTTGTCGTCAGCTGGAACTGAGCTAAGTACAGAGCTGAGGTCGGTATATAACTGATCGATGGCTTCTGCTGGACTCGATAGGGTAGGGGCGTAGGCACTGATGATTGTTGCATGGCGTTTGTGGCTGATAGGTATTCGCAATTTCATTAGCCTCTCATTGATACCAACAGGCATTTCCGGAAGCTGCTTCAGAAGACATGATTTGATAGCCAGGCCGACTCCATGGATACTGTCCTCATTTTGGGCTTTTCCTTTCCAGAAGAATGTGTATCCGCTTGCTAGCTCAGTAAGAGAACCCTCTTCTGCGAACCTGGTTTCGCTCAAGGCTGCAATGTCAATATTGTAGCGTGAAAAAGCTCCTTAGCAACTAGAGCTGTTCTCCTGTGTGGTCTTGCTACGTTCTCTTTGTCCATGAGAGTACGGATGTTCCATGCTCAATAATAAGTTTTTTTCTTTGATTATTTCGACCGCGGATATGGATGATCTTGCTAGCCGCAGCATGCTGGCCAGATATTTTAGGGCAAGCTTTTTAGGCCACCTTTTCTAGGCCTCTCCCTATTCAGGGTGAGCAGCGCCGTCCTGAAAAGGTCTGCTCAGTCGCCCCTGGATGCTGCCGAACTGTTCTGCTGCCCTGGTTTCAGAGCAAAACGACCACTTGTCCAAGGGCCGCCTACTCTGACTACAACTCCCAGTGGTCATCTCCACCTGTTGCTTCACCAGTCGCCCATCGCCGTAGGACTTTGGTAGGTGCAGGTAAGGAACAATGAGTGTGATGATGAGGATGAATGATAGGTGCACAACATAACCTGTGCGTGAAGGAGATTAAAGTGAAACAGCCTTTGCACAGAGACAGCCTCACTCTCTCGGCCTTGGTAGTTAGAACTCAGTGGTACGAAGATTCGTCACGGCTGGGGACTACTTCGGCTGCATTGGATGGCTATGACGTCTTCCGTGCCTTGTCATACCCTGCACTCTCCACAAAACGTTTGCAGATTCGCCTTCGTGGCCGTTGGATCTCTCAGTTGATCTCTTCCGCCCAGTCTGCCGAAACTGGCTTTGCATGCAAGGATAGGCAAGCCCCTAAGTCACCGAGGGTTTTTTGAGGCCCGTCGGCTACGCTCTACCTGGTTTAGCCGGCCAGTCGAAGCCCTTGCCCGTGGTGTGGCCGCTGCGCATGCTACAGCTACTTGGAGCACAGGTGAGGGCTGAGCGCCTGGTGAGGACTAAAGATGGACAAGCTACTCCCGAAGGATCACGACGTGCCCATCCACCAGAGGTACTACCCCTCCCAGATTACCCACCACTACAACAACAAACAACAAAATAAAACCACTAGTCAAAATGATAATAAAGAAACCAGGAAAATTAACACAAGCAAAACAGCACCACCCAAACCAAACACACCCCCTACAATAACTTCTAGTAGGCATTATAATAATAGCCAGGCACCCATATATCAACCAAACCAGCTACCCAAATCCACTAGCACACCGGAGGAAATGAATAATCAAGCCACCAAATCAGATAGGGACTCTACAAATGTTGTCCTCCGGTTCATTAGTGAATTTGCTAATAGCATTGTCCAAAATACAAATAATGATCATGTCACTTTCGACAAGACTCATCAAGCGCTAACCAAATTAATAAACAAATTCTTTCCCAATCAAAACTCGAGATCAGAGTAAACCATGCCCAAATCATAACAATAGTAAATATCAATAATCAATATGTATCCCACTCAACGTAAATGATTGTGCAACTGCCGTGGGATTATTAAGGATATCCCTGAGCTAATCCAAAAAATAAACTCAAACAAACCTTAACCTGACTTATCTGCTTACAAGAAACCCATCTAACTCAAGCCTCTAAGACCACCCTCAAACTTCCAGAATACTCAACTGTATAAATTAAAAACAGAACAAACGGTAAAGCAAAAGGGGAGCTAGCAACTTATATTGCTGACTCAATTCCAAGCACCTCAGCAATTACCCCAGATTAAACCCAAGACACACCTGAACATATAGAAATTCAAACCATCATGATTAACACTATACTATAACAGCATACTATAAAACTGCTAAACGTGGATGACCCAGGGGGAGATAATCCAACAGCAATCAATCACTATACGAAAATGACCACTGACAAAGAGGACAATATTATCATATGCGGGGAATTTAACTCCCATAACGTAAGATGGGGAGGAATAACGCAAAACCTAAGGGGAAAACTACTTGAAAAATGGACAAGCGAATCCAATCCAGTTATTTTTAACAATAGAGCAGGAACAAAGATTAGAACCCATCAAAGGTGCACTATCAGCAATCGACCTCACCATAGTCACTCCTAAACTGGCCCAAATCTCAGATAGGGAAGTTGATCAAAGCAGCACCGTTGGAAGCGATCACTTCCCTATCCTACTCACCCTCAATATAATGACTCAAATGCACCCAACTAACAACATACCAAGGTGGATGTGTTGCAAAGCAAATTTGGATAAATTTAAAATAGCCCTCTCTACAATAACTCAGGCAGATCTTTATAATGATAATATGGATCACTACAATCTAAATGTAATGAACACCCTAACTGAGGCAGCTAAAATAAGTATACCCATAATAGGAGGACAACAACTTAAACCCACTGTCCCATGGTGGAACGAAATTTGTAAAGTAGCTCAACGAACTTAATAAAGGGATCTTAATCGATTTGAACACACAGAGAGCTACAATGACTTTAGGATTTACAAAAATAGGGAAAACAAAATGAAACCAATAATCCAAAATGCAAAAGAAAAATCATGACAAGCCTTCTGCTCTACCATAAACTTCAAAAGCAAAGCAAAACAGGTATGGGACAAGATAAAAACAATAATGGGGAAAAGCAACCAACCAACTCCCAAATTGACTGGAAATCTAACCAACAAAGAAAAGGTAAACTGTTTGGCACAAGCATGAGCAGCAATTCCAATCATATCCAAAAAGTCCAAGAGCACCTCCAAAATGAAGAACAAAAGTATCCAAACCTCTTCTCCGACCAATGATCCAAACAATCTAAATTAAATGAGGACTTTATAATAACAGAATAGATAGCTGCACTTGCTAAGAAAAAGGCAACCTCAACCGGAGAAGACCAGCTTGGTTATGAAATATACAAACCCATCCCGGAAAACATAACCGATATCATACTAGATTTGCTTAATAATAGCTGGCGGATGGGCCAACTACCCAAAAGTTGGAAAAAAGCTATCGTGATTCCAATATCCAAGCCTGGAGAAGAAAAAAAAAATAACATCAATGCATATACCCATATCACTAACTGATAACATGCAAAATAATGGAAACTATGATCAATGACAGACTAAAATAACATCTAGAAAGCAAAAACTACATTGCAGATATACAAAGCGGCTTTCAAAGATCAACTCTGGAGCAATTGTTCAGACTCGAAGCAAGCATCAAGCTAGCATCTAATCGCAGTATTTCTCGATCTAAAAAAAGCATTCGATTTGGTCTGGATAAAATGTCTTATTGCGAAACAGTATATACGACATAACTGTTCGCATACATAACTGGATAGCAGACTTCCTAACAGATAGGAAGATACTGACAATAGTAGGAGATCACTATTCAGATATACATAACCTAGAAAACGGTATTCCACAAGGTAGCGTGCTTAGCCCCACTTTATTCAACATCATGGTAAACAAACTTGACACTATAATTAGCGAAAACAAGGTAGATCTATCCCAATTTGATGACGATAGTGGGATTTGGAAAGCAGGCCATCCAAACAGCGAAACAGTCACAGGCCATTAAAAAGATAGTCTTAACCAAATAGGTCGGTGGGAAGATAAATGGGGTCCAACCAAGAAACGCTTTTAACAATATATAAGGCACTTATAAGAGCAACCATAGATTACGGATACCAAGTCTATGCATCAGCTAACCAAACATCACTTAGTAAACTAGATTCCATGCAACATAAAGCACTAATCATTTGCACTGGAGCACTAAACTCAACCTCCCTAGAAGAGCTTCAAATACTTACATGAGAACTACCACTGCAACTAAGAATAAACGAAAGCATATCAAGATATGCCACACGAGTTTCGATCCATAAAACATGCCATCCCACAAGGAGAATTATCCAACAAAGTAATATTCCTTTCCTTAAAATCTGAAACCACAACCACCCGGTGCAAAACATATCATTAGCTAACTAAAGATCTTATCTTACCCACTCTACAAGCTGAACAATGCAGTTACCCCGACCCAACACCATGGACGAGAGGTAACCCTAATTGTTACTAATGGCAACAAACAAGACCAGGTACATGATACAAGGACAAACATATTAGCCGAGCTAGAGGGAAAATACATAGGGTACGCCAAAAATATACACCGATGGCTCAAAAATTACAAAACCGTACAAAACCGCTGTGGCAATAGTAATCCCTGAAACCAACACAGAATTCGGAGCTAGATTACCCGACACCTGCTCCATTTACACAGCAGAATTCTGGGTCATTACTGAAGCTATAAAGTGGATCCAACTAACAAACACTAGACAAGCAGTTATCATCATCGACTCCCTTAGCTTCATCAACTCGATTAAATCAAACCACTTTATTACAAGAAGCAACTTCCTGAAGGAAACCAACCGCTTAATTAAACAACTGCTAAACAACAAACATACAATAGAGTCCATGTGGGTACCCTCTCATATCGGACTAGAAGGTAACGATAAAGCAGACCAAGTAGCTAAACAATATATCCATGAACCTGACTCCATAGCATTATACTACAGCGTCCAAGAATTGTATAGCATCATCAGAATTAAAATCGAGAGTAAGCGGCAACAACAATGGGATAGCAGCAAAAAGGGACGCAAACTATACTCCGTACTAAATAAGGTCGCTAGACATACAACTCGTTAGAAGTCAGGATCAAAAACGTATCAATAGGATACTAACAGGCAAAACTAAATTAGTCAGCAGCTTTGGGAAATATTTGACAACCAACATAAACTCAAATGGCAAATGCGCACACTGTCCACTCCAAGAAGATTTAGAACATGTTTTTAACATCTACCATAAGTATGGAACCCAAATAACTAGGTTTAGGACAACAACATAAAATAGGGTCCCCGCCGACCTATCCAGATTTCCTCAAAGAACAAAACTTAAATAAGGACATTACTTACAAAAATATTATAAACTTCCTCACCGACATTGGAAAAAGGGACTGATTTAAACAAAAGTGTATGACCTGCTAAACAATAAATAAATACCATTCAATTAATTACTACTAGGGGACAGACTAACAAACTAAATGTAAGGAACAACAAGACCAGATGTCTTTGACATCTCTTATCGATCCGAGTATTCGGCAAAGATATCTGTCTTACAAAATAGATTTAGCTTGAAAATAACATCACAAAAAACATAATCAAAACAAAGTTATTCCAAACCTACCAAAACTAGTAGACAGGGTAACCAACTTAAAATTAGGGAATAAACAAGAACAGATGTCTTTGACAAGTCTTAGCGAGCCGAGTATTCGGCAAAGTTATCTGTCTTATCAAAATAGATTTTGCCTGAAAATAAAATAACATCACATAAATAAAACAAAATAGGAACAATTATCATGACTAGTAGACAGGCTAATAAACTTAAAACTATGGAATAAATAAGATCAGATGTTATTGACATGTCTTAGCGACACGACTATTCGGCAAAGATATCTGTCTTAATCAAATAGACTTAGCCTGAAAATAAAATAACACCATGCTAATAGCTTCATGCCAAAAACTAGGAAAATAAATCAAACATAAAGATAGATTAGCAAGTACTTAGCCCAACCCTAAACCAACACATATAGAAACAAATAAACTGCAATAACCTTAATCTAAAAATATTTTTTATTTCTTTTCTTGTATATTTGTTCTTTCTATTAAAAAAAATATATTTTTCAAGGGCGCCACGATCATACAACATGAAATTAAGTACACTAACATCTTTTCCTACCGCAAGGTGATTGCAGTTACATGTAGTACAACAAACGCAAATGCACTAAGGCACAGCCTCTCCTTGAGACACTAAAAACAATTAGAACACATAGATAAGACAAAAATCAGAATATATATGGTGGTCTAAAACGCCCAAGACCATCAGGCCCCGCTGCACAAGGCGGCAAAGTCTATCAAAATAGGAAAACTTACTGTAACCCAAAATTGATACCTATAAGGTGGTTCTAACCCCAAAAGACCATCAGGCCCGGCTGCAAATACCTAGCGAAACTATTTAGGACCCTAAACTTAAGAATATGTGAGGTGATCCAAACCCCAAGGACCATCAGGCCCAGCTGCACAAAGCGGCGCACTATTAAGTCTAGGAAAGTTTAAATAACCATACACAAAAGGGTGAACCCAAACCATGAACCACCCCACCCAAAAAGACTCAATAGATAAAGTTTAAATAACCCTACAGACTATCACTAAGCGGTCACTGGTGCGGTACTATCTTTAAAAAAAAAGCATTAAAAAAAGGCACAGAATATATCTCCAAAACTCCGTCAAGACGACAATTCATTAACCTTTTGGCAAGGGAGTCAAAAAAGGTATACCCTGGATAAACCAAGGTGCCTACCTAGTGAGCAGGCTCCGCCCTGACAGAACCTTCCTCCTCGCCACCACCGGATATTAAATTAATAAACGTGCATAACACATATTAAATACATGAAGGGACAGGCACTTTTTCCTCTCTTCATGAACAACTAATTAACCCTCCACATGGGAATAAAAACCTAGGTGTCCCGATGTGACGTCATAGTGGCGACCAATCTCTACTGGTGTCACATACTGCTTGGGTGTCTTTGACAAGTCTTAGCGAGCCGAGTATTCGGCAAAGTTATCTGTCTTATCAAAATAGATTTTACCTGAAAATAAAATAACATCACATAAATAAAACAAAATAGGTGTCCCGATGTGACGTCATAGTGGCGACCAATCTCTACTGGTGTCACATACTGCTTGGATGTCTTTGACAAGTCTTAGAGCAGCTAATGCAGACTGAATTGCTACCTTTAACTTGAGTGCGTGCTGGGTCTATCCCCACTAGTGTATAGCCTTACATTCAGGCCGCTAGACCCTATGAGGCCAATCATATTGACCCAAGACCTGACGGCTCAATTAAATAGTGCATTTTGTGCACAGTAATCCCTGGGGGATGAGGCTCTAATTCCTTCCCCCGGGATCAATTAAATAGTGCACTTATGGATGTTAACCAGACCTACCTGCCCGTACGGGCGAAAACGTCTATAATTTAAATGATGATGATGATCACAGGCGGTTCTGGCAAAATACTTTCATTGTGGCACCACAAACGAATACTTGTCCTTTCGAAAATTCTCGCCGATTAGTGCATATGTGCACCGGGTAATCGTATGAGCTGCCCTCGTGTTTGAAGCGGTAGTAAATTTGTGGAGGTTAGAAGGCTCCAACTTGGCTAAATAATAAACATTTCACACTCCCACCGATACATCACGTGATACCTAAGTTTCATTATCTAATAATAACAATGAAGAGAAGATTTGACGTGCTTCACTAGGATTTAACGGAGTGTCAGGACAATACTGCATATATGCTGCCGAACAAACGTTAAGCTATACACATGTAAATGTAAGGATATGCACAAAAAAAAAAGCTTTAGAAAGAGGAAAATAAAGATACTTTGATTTAGATAACAGTGAAGGGCTTGCGTGTGTATTTCCTGCCATAACTCATCGCGCTGAATAGGGTTGATCCATTTACAAAAAGTCTCAAATCTGTCGATTACATTAAATCGTTTCCTGCCAAACGGTAATATTTTCGTTTGAATGCCTGTGACGTGTCAGCAGTCTGTTATTTATATGTTAGCTCATATTTTACAACTACTGACACATTATTGACGTAGTTGTAGCGTCTGCTTAGTGCAAAATAGGCATCTTGCAAACTTTCTTCATGTCGACCCTACGATTATACGCTTACTGACAACTTATTCAATCGTAAGTCTACAAACAGTTATTATTTGGAGTCTGGATATTCCTATATGAATTTCGGGCGAAGTCATTCAATGACGAAAAGAAGAAGAAAAAAAAGTATCATTTTAGAAGCCTTTGTGGAATTGAACGAATGTATAAGAGTGCTTTTACGGAAAAAGCATGTACTGAGGCTAGTGCCTGCTTCCAGGTTTAGTTCGATTATACCTCGTGCACTGACCAGTATGTGAAATTACAATTTCAGGGGTTTTATTATCCAGATGTTGAAACAATCACAACTGATTGTTTATGCTCTTTGGGTAGCCGATATCAGTTTTGGGTTTAACTTCTAAAGTTCACGAGCAAGTAGTTTGGTTAAATAAATCAAGATAACGTATATACACGAGTATAACTCGGATTCAACTGCGCACCGCATATATCCTAGACAGCCGGCGCATTGTGCAACGGCAGATCAGGGTCTGTATTACTTGCAGTTAATAAGTTAGTGAAGACTGTAGCTATTGTTTACGGCAACGATTCTTACGTTTATTGGTAACCCTAACCCCCAGGCAAACAACTTATTATTCCTATTGCTCAGCCAGGCCCACCTCCTAAATATCAAATATCCAAATTCGCAGTACGCACTTCTGAACATCATATACCAACTACCCAAAACATTGCAATCTGACACCATGTTGTTTAATAAAAAAGTGTGTCCAATGCATGCATGTATGCATGCACGCAAGGACGGTTGTTGTTGTTTTGGGTTGAACGACATTTCTCAGCTCAAGATAAGCTATACATAGCGGCCAGCATAACTGGCGGAGGAAGAACCCAGGTGATACACTGATATGAAGCACCGACCCACGGGAAGCTAATATCAGCAGGCCCAGCCCTAAAGCATAGGCGAACGAGGCACCACCTTGCCCCCCCCCCACACCCCCCCCCCCCGCTAACTCGCAATGGAATTTTTTGCATGGGGCCCGCGCGCTCATCGCTTGCTGCCTTGGGCCCCGCACATCCCAGGGCCTTGCCTGAATGGCAGCTTTCTCACAAGCCCACATTGGTTGAGTCCGAGACTCCAATACAAGCAGACAGAGGGGAGATGGCTGTTGTCGGTAAAGGCAGCGTTTTAGATCATTCGACCACCTGAGCATATACACACACGAGGACGGGCATTGTTCACCAGAGAAAAGAAAACACAAAAAGTGCTAAAATTTCGAAGCACAATCACTCTATCTATACTTATCATTCACGTCCTCAAGGTCCAATAATTCCTGAGAGAAAGATATATAAATTTTAATAAATATTTTCCCGTTATAAGATAGTATCAATCTTGCATTCTCTTGGTAAAATAGGTGTGTTATCAAATATTGTTGAAATCGCCAGAGGTTTATACAATTAATTTTTGTATAGCTTTTATTATTGGAAATAAGCAACTGAAATAGAAGATTTAATCAAATTAATTCTTGCGATATCCGTTTTCACACCTATCGTTGTACATAATGAATGACCCCAGTTGTCAAAAACAAGCAGAAAATGTATCATTTCGCCTTATATACATAGACAGCGGAAATCGCAGTAATTAAAAATGACACCTTGAGGTGTGAGGAGTGTTAGGATTATCAGAAATAAATTATGTTCGGGTTTTTTTCTGTAACACCTCGTTTCCTTTCTACTATGACTTTGGCAATTCTAGTTTTAATGACAAACCTTGTGAGAATTGGTTTCTTAGGGAAAGATAGGTCAGAAAGATACAGAGGTGCTTTGCGTTAAGCGCTGAGGGTTGGAAAAGTTCAACATCGTGATGTGCCAGACCCGTGTTTTACCTTTTCCTAAAGTTCTATAGGTTATGTTGGCACCCCATGACTCCGTTCCAGCAGATGCTGGTAAAGAGTTGGAGGTGTAACCTTGTTTTTCGTTTCTAAAGGTCATGGTTTGTGATTTATGTATCCCCCGTCCTCCCAATTGTGGATTTCATGTGATTTTGTTTTATTTGTATTAATTTTTTTAAAAATTAATTTTATTATTATTATATTAATTTTTTATTCTTATTTTGTATTTCCCTCCCCCTCCCCCGTCAGGGTTGATCTTTGTTTCGTTTCGCAATATATCTCGAGTTACCCTTGCATGCGGGTTTTGAGTTGTACTCCGTTCCCACTCGGTACGCAGGTCGGTTTCCATTCTCAGGTCAATACTTGTAAACACTAGTGCTTTCGATTGTTTTCTTGCCTTGAACCCGACATGCATGAAACTTAGGATCGTACTCGTTTTCCCTTTGCGAAAGTTAAGGGTGAAAGTTTCCGCTCCCATCCCCAGTTCGTTACCGTTATTATTTTGGAGTGAATTCCCACAGTCATAAAGTCTGGTGTGGTGCTGTTTGTGTGTGATGTGTTGTAACTGCATTTTTTTATGTATATGCTGGCATTATCTATACTAACGCTCGCTCGATTGGGATTAAGTGACATGGCTGTATGAGCAGCGTGCAGCTCCTTACTTCAGGTGCAGTAAAATGCTCATTATCATACATCTTAATTTGTGCGGAAGGTAAAAATACGCACCTATCGAACCAAGTTTCCATAGCGTATCCAGTTCCAGTTCTTACGCCTCTCTGATTGATTTTAAGTCACAACGGTTAATGTTTGGCGCTTCCAACAATCGAAGCTGAACTTAGCATTAGTGCCTCGATTGCAGACGGCATTAAAATTAGCGTAGAAATCTCCGTTAACTGTGTGTACTTCACAGAAATATAGCCATCCGGAGTCGTGGTCCGTGCAAAGCGATAGTTCACTTGGGCATAAAGAAAGCATGCTTTGCTCTCAATATGTGTATTGAAAGGTGATTTATATGTTGGATATAGATTCATGCCAGGGATTTATTGAAAATACTGTCCATGAACCAAGGATTGGTAACATGACATATAGGTAAGCTATGTCTTTATCTATAAGCTGACTGAATTGTTGCTGTATATGAACATATAAACATAATTACATGAAAGTATATTTAACTATCTTATCATTTTCGATTTAATTTTTACGATGCAGTTGCGGGAATATTCTAGAAAAATCTTTAAACGCCAATGCCTTGCTAAAATTGGAACAAAATAAAACGTCTTCTTGCATCTTTCTGAGTTTACCTGTAAAGGCTTGTCTAAATTTACATTAAATATTTTTAATTCATATGCTCTTAATTTGATTTCTCTCAAATTATTATGAGCTTTAGAAAAACCATTGAAAAGCTAACTTCCCAGCACATTCCAATCTTGTAAAACATTACGTGAAATCCCAACTCTACCTTGCGTGTGTGTGTGTGTGTGTGTGTGTGTGTAGATAGATAGATGTGTGTGTTAAAGCTCTTCTCTCTCTCTCTCTGAAGTTTTGCGCTTACGATTTCTATATTGATTAACAAAATAAAAGCATTGCGGTAGTATTAGAATGGTGATAGTAAGTAGAATTGGTAGTAGCAATAGTAATCTGAGTAGTAAATGTTATCCATCTGCTTTAGGGGAATAGTTTTCTCAATATGCTCCCTCGTTCCGTCTGTCGGTAACTTTCATTCTTGCTGAACTGTGCAAAAATGCCTATGTGGTATCCACCTGCAAAAAAGACATTGTTATTATACTCCGCTGGAGTCCCTGGGAGAAGAACATATAGGTTACATGAGAATAAATGTAATCTCGGTGACAATTATGACTATTTTTTCTAAACACTATTCTTGTATTTATAACAGAAGGGTTAATGAGAGGGGCGCTTATAATAAAAAGTGTTAGTACTTGTGGCCTGCAATAGTGTGTCCATGAAAGTAGTTGTAATTTTTGCAATACAAACAATAGTAACAGCATGAGAAGCGCTAGTAGTAGAAAAATCCCTTCTTGCGTCAATCAGTTTTTTATTATTTATTTCACATGTTTTGTAAAGCGTAAGTGGATTCCATTAGTTTTGATACAGCTGGCTTTTTATGTTTTAATCAGTATGTATGTCGAGGTTGATATACACTAATACGCGAGCTATAGATCTCTATATGCATATGATCTTGCGTCTAATTCGTAAAACGCCCTATAAGTAGGGCCCATTTCGTTGTTTGGGGGTGGGGGTAATACTGTTAATAATCATCCATGTCAGCAAGAAAGTAAATATTATTGGCAGTTTAGCTAGGTACAAAAGGAAGATTATTTCAACCGTAGTTACAGATTATACATAAAGATTAATATGTCAAATTAATCTCGGTTTGTGCAGGAAATACATTGTATACTCCATTGTCGGGGTCATATAAAATTGCCCTACAACGCTGGACAAGACGTTGTTTGGTGGCTGGGGTAGCTAATTAATATGAATATGTGGTCTTAAGCAAAGTAATAAACAACAGCGAAGCCATCAAGTTTTGTAAAATTCAACAAATAATTTATTTCCCTAGAATACAAAGTGAAAATTTTAAAATAACAGTATTTCGAATTAAATCCCAAAATAGTCCAAAAGTTCTATCACCAGTCCTAATGAAAAAGGTTCTAATTAAATTGCAGTGGTGTTTGAAATAAAATCCAGCGCTGTATGCTTTCATCTCCCTGCAGTCTTAAATGTACTAATTTACTAGTGCCTGATGTATGATGATTCATTAACAACCATCCAATTAATCACAATAATATCATCCAAAATGTTGTCTGAATTCAATTATAATTCCAAGTTAATGTTTCTGTCAAAGAATATTATTTACGAGCAATTTTGCATTTACAATGAACCAATAATATGAAAACCTCCCCTAATGATGGTAAAGCAGTAATTAGTAATTTCTAAAATAAACAAGGCTATATAATACTCTAAGGCACAAAATAAAGAGCCAGGATGTAGGACAAAGGTTCATTTCTAGAATAATCTGTTACTTAAACTATAATAAGGAATGTGGTAACATCTCGTAGGCTAGATATTTACATGAGAGAATTTCAATATTCTAGACTCAGACTGAAATAAATACGTTTACCACTATTGATAATGATCTGAATATTAAACCCACAGTACTAGCCAACTATTAACTATGTACTATTTGTTCCGCAATAAACACAACATCAGTGTCTCTTGTCTGGAACAAACTGAACTTGATTTTGGACAAGGTCAAGTCCAAAATACAAAATACAATTACACATAAGCATGGAAGAAACTAATAACTACAAATTAAGTATACATAACACCGTAAAAAGAAATATTGGTAAATGAATCAATATAAACGGATTCATCAAGATGACCCAGTAATGTCTGCAACTTTGAAATGTTCTGGCTCACTTAGAAATGAACACGATGTCTGAAAAATGGATAACGGTGACCCTTTGGTCGTCAGCAGAGTCATATGTGGCTAGCATAATTGGCATCACTAACTCCCTTTACCAGCTGTTGCTGCTAACATACAACAGGTAGCACCTGGTCACATTATCCTGACACCAGACCGACCAGTCCTAACACTAATCTCTTAATACTGAGCGCCTAGCAATGCAGCTGTTAGTGCCATAAATTTTTGTATGATTCGACCGGCGTTTGAACCAGCGACCTCCCGCATCGAGGCAGACGCTATAACCACTGGGCCACCGGAGCGGTCCAAAGGTTGCTTTAAATATATATAATATAATCAATCATATCGTACGGATTATAAAAGTCCTTATTATCCATGCGCACGGACAATCACCATACGACTCAGAAAGGGGACATGGGTACTCTCAATCCTGTCGGGTACATCGTTTTTTATTAAAACAAAATGTGTTTTATGCATAATATAACAGACAACATAGAAAGCACTATTTAAAGTATTCAAAGGCTCTAACACGAAAGACATCAATAAGGCAACACATGGGACAGGATCCAATATCCGTTGAGAATGCAGTAATCCTTGGGCACGTACGGGTTTCTAGAAAATATATACCAGTGTCAAAAGATGAGCTTATTAGACATAATATAATTGACCCTTTACAACAGACCATATAAACTTCTTAAGAGCCTAAAACGTTGACTATCAGTATACTTGGAGTGACATGAACCATACAAGCTGACACTCTGCATTCCCATGGGCATTAAGGTTTTCGGGACATGGAGGTTAATGTAATCTGTCTGACTTGTTCATAATTTAATAGACACACATTGAAAAGAACTATCATAGCATACGAAAGGAGACTATGGGGGCAATGGAAACCTACGTAATTTGTTTTAATTCTAAGCAATTGATGGAAAATTTAAATAAGAAATAAGTTCAATTTCAATTGAATTGTATGAATAAAATAATATTAAAGGTCTTGCTTGATTATTTTTAAAGTTTAAAAAAATTAGCTGTGACGTGAACTGTGTAAAAGAAAATTAGACTCTTGAGTAACTAATCAAAGCATTTTTCTCTCGTTGGTTCATCGACCAGCATGAAAGTGGTATTGATTGGATTGATCTCGGGTTTCTGAGAGTGTGGCATCAAGTTAGTGCCACGCATATGAGTCAACACTCTTTTAAATTTAATGGCATGCAAAACTGAGGCGTATCTTAATTTTTTCAAAACGGTTTCAGTATACACAAAATTAAATTATTCCGGAGCTTCTAGTTTTTCGCTACGTAATAGGCGCGCTGGTTGGATTCAATTCAACTGTGCAATTGAAGCAATATAAGCGTGTTAGAAATAAACGGCGGAAATCTTCCAATTCGCAGTAAGAAAACGCAATGACTCATTTCCATTTCCACGTAATTAACTACAGAGATAGCGTGTGAGGAGAGACTAGAATCTTTCTAAATTTATGATAAAAATATTTTAAAAAATTGCATGTCCAAGGTTTTGCTTGTGATACTGCTTTATAAATATCACCAGCGAATATTGATTGCATTTTCCTGTTTTCGCTTCATCTTAGAACTTTATGAAAAGAAGAAAAAAAATTCTCTCTTCTAGATTCGACTACTAATCACTGAATTATGTTTCAGCTTTTAATAGTTAGAGAAGTCTTCTGAGTTTCGGAAATGTTCTAGTTCCACTGTAAAAGATAAAAAGAAGACAGTTGTTACTCATCCAAGATATTTGTTTACATCACAGGTGAAATTTACTCCGGTTTCATATGGAATACTGATTATTGGCTATGTTTCGGACATTTGCGAGAAAATTAATTAAAACTAACATCCAGACCTGGTGAGAGAGATACGTAGATAAATGTTTCTTTTAAGACAATGTACACTTTAATTCCGTTAACCAGCAAAGACGCATTTTGTTGAAGGTATTTTTTTTTTTAAGAAATGTGTTATAGATCAGTTTTAAAAGTCATCGACTACTTAGCTACTTACTCTAAAAAAAATTGATTTGGTGGGGAAAAGATTAAACAATACTTTCCTAATGCACATAAAAATATTTATAATGAATCATAGGTGGACTCAATAAAGCTCTGGCTGCCCAAGGAAATGATAAAACAGAGACAGTCCATGGATTTTTGCTACAAAGTATGATAAAAGACAAAGGCTAAGGTCTGAGATCAAAATTATGACGTTCCTTATTTTTTTTTTAATTAGATACTTTTGTTTATAAAAGAACAGTAAGCACTTAAACAACTGTCCTCGGCTTAACGCTCTCAGAAGTTCATAATATCTGTAGAGCGCCCTATAATTGTTTGTCCATATCTTTGCCAGACCTTACTTGGCATCGATCTCTCTTGAGTCATGGGAGAGTCTTGGTTGAGCGAGATTAAACTAAACAGAGCAATTATACTTCTGGATTGGTTTGTTTGAACAACACAATGCAGATTTTTGTTTATTATGGAATACCTTCACGTACAAAAATCT
This sequence comes from Sinohyriopsis cumingii, assembly GCA_028554795.2. Lineage (NCBI taxonomy): Eukaryota > Metazoa > Mollusca > Bivalvia > Unionida > Unionidae > Sinohyriopsis > Sinohyriopsis cumingii. Next base: position 10,045,366 of record CM068834.1, on the reverse strand, counting down.
TTTTATCGTAGTTCTTTTGACCATTTTTCAATTTCTTCAAAAACATTTCAACGTGCCACTTTGTTGCCACTACCTTCGGACAAAGGCTGTTTGAAAGTATCTGATCTTGAAGAAGTCCTTTACATAAAGGGCAGTTACGGAGCATTAGAGTATCATGTTGTCACTTATCCTCATTTAATCCAAATTCATTTATTTAGTTTTGCTATTTGAACTTTTAATTCTTGGCAAGAAAATCTTAGAGACAAATCATTTTCTCCCACAATGACATTTACATTTTATAGCCCAGACGAATCATAGCAAAATCAAATTTATTTCTTGCTGAAATGTCTTTTATTAATCTCTTTTAAAACGTTTTAGTGCAAAGTATTCTTTTTTGGAAAGGTAAATTTGATGAAAACCATACTTTTCACATTTCTCATATCAATTTTTCCCCTGGAGGGATTAATGATTCAAAGCTCTGATGCATCCAAAATCGTTTTCATCGCGAAACCAGAACTGATACATCCTAATATAATAGTTATAGCAGAGGAGGTGAACAGACCTTTTGCTAGAACGTCAATTTTGAAAAAATAAAGCTTCCTACGAAAACGAAAAAAAATAAGGTCATTAACGCCAAACCGAAGCCTCTAACTGACCGAGAGTTTCTCTCCAAAAGTCTCTCTTGGGGGTTAGTTTATTTTGTTACTTTATTTTTGTCGTTTGTGTTTTTCTAAATGTGTGTGTGCGTTTTTGTTTACCCACCGGACGCTTATTTGAGGTCGCACCTCCTCTGCTGCTATAATTAAATCAAATAATATCAATAATGGCACCTGGTGCTGAATCTTATACAACTAGATTAGCCAGAGAAAGATTAGAAGCAATCAAAAAGTTTATGCCTGTTCGTGATTCTCTTAGACAAGAAGCACAAGTTGAATACGCGGAAGGTACAGAACAATTGTTTAAACCTGTTGCAAAAGTTACTGAAAGAGTTATAGAAGCTACTGAAGGTCTTCTTCCAATGCTAAAACAGACTGCAAAAGATACTAAGAAAATAGCAAAAACAACTAAACAAACAAGAGATATTTTTAAAGATATTTCAGGTGAAGCAGATGCTGCTCAGCCTGCTGACGTAGACGATGATACTCAGTCTGTTGACATAAATGAAGTAGTACTTGAAGATATTGAACATGCTCGTATTAAAGATGATACACCAGGACAAGGAAAAGTTAATGCAATTGATAAATTTAACGATGATAGTATTTCCCACACAAGAAATATTAAAAAGGTAGATTTACCTACATTTGCGGTGGATAGTTATCATAACAAAGAAGCGTTTTTGAAGCCCGCGTACTAGGATAAATATGTGAAAGATTGAACCTGGTACGATTGGGTTTATAAAGTACATTATAAATTTGATAGGATCCATAAAAAACGATGCAAGATATAATCATTTTACTGATGGAGTAAGTAGATACATAACAAAATTACAACGACTAGAATCACAACAACTATTAGGGTTACTGGAGCAACTATCTCCAGCAATAAGCAGTCAAGAAACTGAACAAGAAGGAAAACAAAAGGAAGAAGCTAAACGAGAGAGAGAAAAAAAGAAAAAGACCCGGAATTTAAGAGAACTAGACAAATGTAGAATTACGTTCTTCGCCAGGTAAGAAAGATGCAGATGAAACAACTGGAAGTGGTTTTGTTACTCATTGATTCTGTCCTGACAGTGTTCTTTCTGATGTAGATATATTATAAGTTCTGATCGGAGGAAAACGCGCTGGAAATAATTCGCCGGAAATTATTAATGAAATATCTGATATTTGTCGAAGAGTATTCACTGGCGGTTTTATGGATCGCAATATTTACCGTTCCCTTAGTGATGAAAGTGCTGATGATTATCACAGCAACTAAACAATTAATTAATCACAATATAAAAAATGTTCATACACACTGCTCAACGTGGAAATGTAATGGTTAGGGTAGTAAATTACGACTGCCAGCTTACAAAGCGATTTACGGAGATGGACTTGGTGATGTTGTTCAAGGTCTATTTAGAAGGATGGTTCCAAAAGCAATACCGATTGTAAAACAATTACGAATGAAGGCTATTGAGGCTGTTCGTGATAAAGGCATCGGTACTATTGGTAATCTTGCTGGTAAAGCGTTCTCGACAATCAAGGATAGACTAGCACGGTTAATTAGACAAAAACCGCAGCAAGTAAAATTACCCTGTACCGTAGTTATGCCTGCAAATGTCAGCAAAATAATACATCTGACCGCAAATAAAAAACTGGCGGAATTGGCTGCTAATGAAGTTGTTCCCACAAAGTTAACTAATGAAATTATACCGACAAATACAAGTTTTATTTCAGGAAGTGGTCTTCGTGTTAGACGATAACAATTATAATACAGATGTTCAAACGTGTATCCGATCCGGCGTTCGATAAAGACGCACCAGTTCTCGAAGATGAATCGATACGTGATTATCAATTTTATTCCTACGATGCAAGACAACCAAATCAGCGTGGTCAGATCGAATTGCAAGTATAAGATATAAGCAGATATTTCTTACCCGCCGAAGCATTTATTAACGTAGAAGGTGAAATTATAAAAGCAGAAGATACTGAGTACGCAGGTGATGTTATAATTGATTTTGTCAACAATGGTATCATGGCGTTGTTTGACATTGCCAAATACATGATTGATGGAAGAAATATTGAATCAATTCAAAAAGACGTTAATGTTGCTACAACGATAATATGTTTAGCAAAATATTCAGATGATTATACAAGATCAGCCGGTCCGACAATAATGTTCACCAAAGACAATGCTGGCCACCCAGACAGCAGACAGTTTAATATAAGACGACTAAGAAATTTTGCCGATAACGCCGACGCTGATATATGGCCGATTGTTCATAATACTAATCCAGATTTCAGCTTAGGATTTATAACACGACGATCGATGTTAAAAGGTGATCGAAGGAGATTTTCATGTGCGATTCCATTATCTCATATCTTTGGATTTTGCAGAAATGTTAGAAAAGTTATTTTTGGTGATAGACATACAATTGCACTTGTAAGAAAGGCTATTGACGATGATGCAATTCGGCGACCTGCTGGTGATGCTGGTAAAGTAATACTGACAAAACTTTCATTGTGGATGCCGGTAATGACTACATCAATTGCTGAAGAACAAAAATTACTTTCTTTTATGGTTTCAGGTGGTAAACCATTGTTATCATGGCTGACAGTAACCAAACACAGCATGCAAAGTTCTGTTAATGGTTTATTTACATGGCATATCGCTTCAGAGCGGGGTGTTTCCGCACCACGACATATATTTCTTGCTTTTCGAGAATTTACGCGAGTAAATTCACAAACACGTAGTCATGTGATATTTGACAAACTTGGAGTTAATGAAGTTTCTTTGCGGATAAATGGACATCAATAACCAGCTGAAGATATATTGTTAAATTTTGATCAAAATCACGTAGCACGTGCATATCATCGTTTGATGTCGTTCATGGGACGTGATCAAAATATTGATACTGGTCTACAAATATCACAACTAGATTTTACAAATCTGTATCCAATCTATTACCTTTCGTTAGAACATCTTGATTTATCCAGACAATCTGTCGTTTATATTCACTTTTAAGCTCAAGTAATTATAGGTTACTGCATTTGTATGGGAAAATATGAACGAGTTTTGGGATGGAATACTGCACTACCGAGTTTGTATTTTCCCATACCTTTTTATTATATGCTCATTTTTTATTCTACCTAAGGTTTAATTATATAAACAAAATACACTACAAGAAACAACGTAAATGAATGTATGCCGCATTCCAAACTAAATACACAAGCGCATATTCATCATTACATAAATCAACATTATTACTGCGCACATATCTCCGCCCAGATAAATTCGAACTTAGTCGCATGCTCGACATAACTTTCGAAAGAAAATGGCATGTCTAGTTAAAATTGAAATTTGGAGTCATATTGTGAATGAATGTGCATTGCAACAACTTTTCCATTTGATCTGGAATGAATAGATTTTGGTAATTTTCTCGATTCTAGGAAATTTCGTGATTATGGACTGGATTTGTATGTGACGATTCCACATGAAATACGTGAGATTTAAGAAGCTAGGGAGAAGCGTGTTGACATCTGCAAATGTGTTTCTGTTTATGTCATTCAATGTTTGAAATCATAATGTGGGAAAAATATGAAATCTTTCAGTTGCAATTATCAAAAAGACGCTATGTAATTTAATGTTTATTTCATTTTGAGTGCAGTAAGGAGGATGCAATTGCACTTATCATCGAAATTACAGCACAATTTCGAAATGTGTAATCCAGTTTGAAAACCTATGACATGGCTCATGTAATTCGGATTTGCAGAATTAAGAAAATACATTTTGAGGAAATTCAGGATGTAAAACTGCAAGTATATTTTATTTTGCCATTCTTATCACCAGCTAAAGAAGAGAGTATATGACTTGTCACTTGTATGTTATTTGTAAGGACCTTATCTTGCGTCTGTTGTATACTGTAGCTAGACTAAATCCGTAACATTGTATCAAGGCGGAATGTGTCAAAGCAGCTGGTATGTGCAGTCCACGAAACATCTGTTTTAGTTCATTCAGAAACAAATTTAAACAACCACAACGTAAAGAGCCTCTTACGCGAGTGTACATGATTGGTGTACAAATCAAAAGTGCTGGCGTCTGCGTCCATTGCTTGATTACAAAAGAAAGTAGTTCTTTTATGCACGTGAATGCTATACGTGTATTGTCGCGTGAGTTCAGTATCGGGTAATACTGAACGATTCTGACAATGTAAAGTTAACGGGGAATAAAATGAGCATATAATAACACAACCTCCTGTTACCTTGGTTGGTCCACCAGTCGTTCATGGTAACTAAAAGCAATTGTAGTTATTCTTTCAGATAAATCAATGTTAGTTGAAGGTGCTGGTGGAAGAATGAGGGTTATTGACAGTCCAGTGGAAAATATGTAATATTTTCTGAACATGTAATTAAATCACTTATCATATTATAAAAATGTCGTATAGTCACGTTGGAGTTATTCTGACTTCCGGTCAGGTGAAATAAATACAATCAAAACTCGCGAGTAAATGCGGAACAAAATATCCCAAAGAAAGATCAGATTTCTAATGACGGTCCAAACAAATTATCATTAACCAAGACTAAACTTAAACAGTTTAATAAAGCCTTGGAATCAAAACGGGGGTTCAACTGCATCTTTCTCCGAGCGCTGTTAAAGATATAATTAAAGTTGATGGTATATTACCACTTCTTGCAGCCATACGTTGATAGCCGCAGCCGCCCCATCTGTAGCGAAAGAAGCCGCGTTAGGTGCTGTTGGAACCGCCGCTGGAATGGCATTAAAGAAAGCAACAGGACAAGGATATAAAAAAGGGAAGGGGTCTAAGATTACCGGGAACCCCTTATCAATACGGGAAAGGTCTGAGACTTCCAGGAACACTTCGACGTCTTTCCAATGTCAAATAACTGTATCCCAGGAATGAAGCGATACTGGTAATGGTATCGAAATGGTCATCGTGATGATAAAGGTGAATGTATTTTCCATCCTTAAAGTCTTTCCCTCGAAACAACAGAGGCCCGCGCACTTCTTGAGGGTGCACTTTCAAGGTGTAGACTGGAGCTAGGACATCTTGCAATTTTTGCATTTCAGGAATGCCGCAGGGTGTGTCTTTGGACAGGACAGCTTGTTGTAACAGGAGTTCTGCTTCACTTCGTTGTTTGGCTCGGTTCGATTTTCGAATGTTCTCCCAGGCTCTTTTCCATTCTGCCGTGTCGTTTTTGTTGGCATAGGTTCGTCCCACCACGATAGCCCTGGCTAAACACATCTGGTCTTGAGGGTTGTGAATTTGGACGAGGCTCGTTTTGGTGATGCGAAGGTCGTTCACCAATAACACCTTATTGCGTTGTCCGGTCCCTTGAGGAGGAGAGACGTGGGTCATGTCGAGTGTGGCTTTTCCATCGGTGATGTCAAACTGGTCATTAGATTGTTGCACGTGTTGAATCTTGTCCATGGCTTTGGAAGCGGTCAATTCTGCAGGGGTGCTAAACTCGATCCAAACAGGGGATTTCAAACCGTCGTGTTGTATGGAAAGTCTGAAGCGATCGTCTTCTTTGGGTTGACATTGTCGCTTGAGTGTGGTGAGCAAAGAATCCCACACCCCGGTGATGAACCCTTCTGCTTTCTCCAACGGTACGTCGGCCTTGAAATCTTTAAACTTCACCGTGTATTTGTAAGCCGTGGTTCTAAATTTTCTAGAGGAGCGCTTTTCGGTCTCTCTAATGGAATAGTATTTGTCAGGGTTGACTAAGGGTGGTGAACTTTGTTTAGAGGGTTTGGATTCTGGTTCATTCATGTCCTCTTCAAAATCACTGGCATGAATTTGTGCCAAGACTTCAGCTCTGGTACGAGGCGATAGATCACGTTTCTGCCTCTTACTTTCTTCTTCTTTCTTCTCAAATGAATTGGATCGTTTCATCTTGAGTGAAAAACGTCAAATGACTAAAGTTTAAACAGCATGGACTAATTTATTGTCATGGCAGACCAGCGTATATAAAAGGGTGTTTGTCTTGTCCTTTCACTATTCATTTCACTCTCAAACCGAGCACAACGATGGAAGAGACTACACAAATCGAACGTTTCATCAGAGCTTTGCGAGGGGTCATTAGAAAATTCTCTTCAGACCAGCCGACGGACTACTCTCCTTCCTTGCGAGATAAAAGTCAAGATACTTGCTATATCTGTCAGAAGAAAGGGCATTGGTCTTCAGAGTGTCCAGAGCGTCAAAAAAGAAAAAAAGGGGTTAGAAAAGACAAAAGTCAAGATACCTGTTATTATTGTCAAGAAAAAGGACATTGGTCTCCAGATTGCCCAAAAAATAAACAAGAGGAGTCAGAAGAAGAGAGGGATTCTTCAAAGGAAGAAGAAGAGGAGGAAGAAAGCAGACAGGTGAAGAAAAAGAAACAGGAGAAGAAAAGAAGAAGGGAAGAAAGTGACGAGGAAGAAGAGGAAAAGACTGTGACGGTGAAGAAATTCAAAAAACAGATAGACTAAACAATGAGAGAGAAGAAGTCTATGAACTTTTTAAAGTTCTCTGTTGTGAATTGTGAATTGGATTGTAACTACTAATAAAAGAATAAATTAGGTATAAAAAGGTAAGTGTCTTTGGGTTTTGATTTTAAAATAAGAACGTACACTCACACATTCATACACACGTACTATGGGGTAAAATGTTTTTTGGGTTTTTTTTGAGTTATTGGCAATTGAAAGTCTATCTCTTTTCGAGAGACGTGGGTGGCCTTTTTTGTGTAGGGGTAAGTTTAAGCAATCAACTTTAACTGTCTTAAGCCTTTGCCACGGCCGAGGCCTACTTCTGATGATGATTTGGTTGAAATCACTAAGGGTGGTACGGTAGGTTTAGTCACAGGGTTGGCGTGTTTAGCTCGGGAAGGTCGTATTCTCTTCGGTCGTGATAAAGAAGTCTGATACATTTGTTTCAGACTTCTTAACTCCGCTAAAATGTCCAACAGTACCGTGACGATTTGACTTTCGCCCTCCTGTTTCTTTGCTGCTTCTTCTTCTTGTTTTTTTCTTACCTCTTCTTCTTGTTGCTGTTGCTGTAGGAGAAAAGCTTGTTCTGCTTCCTTTTGCCGCTGTATAAATTTCTCCATTTCTTCTTTATGTCTCTGTCTAAAATTCTCCACGTGCGGTAATGAAGGTGACGAAGGTTCCGGAACGAATTCTTGCGAGGTAAGAAAATCCACAAAATCCCAATTTACCTCTTCTGAAAGTAAGTCCGGGTTCCCTTGTGTAGTCTCCACTGCTGGTGCACCCCAATGGATCGTTTTCTGAGCTTTCGTCATGTTGAATAAACTGTCGCATGGATTGACAACACACGGGCGCTAGCGAATCTATATAGACCACGTGACGTCACAGACTGCTCTCTTCCGATTGGACGTGGGCTGACTGAATTTTTTAACGCGTGTTTGGATTGGTCAATGAACTCAATCCGTTTCAATCCTTCCTCTACCTATAAATAAGCGCAGTTCACAGCATTGATTCACCTGTTCTCGGCGCCTCAAGATGTGGAGCACAGTCGAATCATCAACCCTTGTGTCTTCGATGATTTTCGGGACGGACATACCGATGTATGTCCAATCCGAATGGACAGTTGCCCATAGGACCGCCAGCAACCTATGGATACGTAGGATTTACGTGGAGAGGCAAGGATGCCTCAAAAGAGTCCTGATTTACGGTCCTACAGTGAGACGAAGCCTAAGGACAAGAAGAAGTTACAGATGCCCTTTATGTTAATGGATACATTAACATAAACCCAAAGGCCCTTTTCAGGGCCACCCACATCTCTCGAAAAGAGATAGACTTTCAATTGCCTACCCCTTTTTTTAATTATTATTTTATTTTAAAAAACAAAAAAACAAATCCCATGTTCAATTCCCCTTGTCCCTAGAATTGCTTTTTTATCCCATGTTAAATTTCCCTTGTCCCTAGACTAACCCAAAATACATTCCCATGTTAATTCTCATTGTCCCCAGAGTGCCGGGCAAGTTTTCCCCATGTTAAATTTACATAGTCCCCAGAGTGCCGGGACCCTGTTTTTAATGGTAAGTCCCAATGTCCCTAGGGTGCCCCCATTCACTACTGACGTAGGTGAATCGCAAGCTCGTCGACCAAATGCAAAACAAATCGTCAGCATGAGGTATCAGAAGGGACACGGGCAATAAACTACTAAAATTTTATCAGTTTCATTAGAAATAGGAATCCGTGGTCAACAAATCACACTCTTCTTTTTGTTGTTCGGCATAGGTGGTTGAGGAAAAGGGAAGTGGAGATGTCATTATGGTGCAAACGCTGACTTCCTGGGACTGACAAGGAATCATCTTCGTAATTTATAAGATTGACTTGTTTCGTTCTAGCATAACCTATGGTTGTATTGGTGTTATAGTTTTCCAGCTATGACTGTTCGTTCAGTCAGTCAGTCAACTCCTACATAGCTAACGGGATAACATCTAAGAAGAAGCTAATCTTCCATGGTGAACTTTCGACATGTAGGAAAGTATTGTTATGTATATTTAATTTGTTGGTTTTCTTAATGATTATATATGTACATCCATATTTTGTACTAACTTTGTCCAAAAATTTAAATCATGGTGTAACTGACCAGAAACATTGACTATGTAAACAACATAATAATATGAGTGTGGATTAAATATTCAGATCATTAGCAATGGATGTAAACATGTAACAGACTTTATTATTAAGTGTGAACGCTAGAAAGGAAGAAGAAATCTCACAAGATCTTAACATTATCAAATATTTACAGTTATTATGGAAAATCAAATCAGATTTGTGTGTTTATTACCTAATTTAAAAAGGATTTCAACTGTATAAGACAGAGTACGAACCACTGCCCAAGTAAAAAATGTTCAAACTGTGTAAGAGATAGTACGAGAAACAGTCTTATTGCAAAAAGGTTCAAACTGTATAACAGAGAGTGTGATAAACAGTGTCTAATTTCTAAGACAAAAATTCTAGCTGTGTAGGAGAGAGTACAAGAACCATTTGTTAATTTTTTTAAATCAATTCAAGCTGTATAGGAGAAAGAGAGAGTTGTTGTTGTTGTTGTTGTAGGGTTTAACGCCATTTTTCAGCACACGATAGGCTATACATGGCGGCCAGTATTAATGGTGGAGGAAGAACCCGGGAAAACCCAGGAAAGAACCACCGACCCACGAGAAGCTACTGGCAAGCTTTCTCACATATCCACATTAGCCGAATCCGAGACTCGAACCCACGCAGACAGAGGTGAGATGGCAGTGATCCGCAACGAAGAGCGCTTTAGACCACTCGGCCACTCGGGGCCCCAGAAAGAGAGAGAGAGTACAGGAACAGTTGTCTAATTAAAGAAATTAGAAATTAAACCAAATTCGGTGGAGTGCAGATTTTATGTTTAGAATAATGTCTTCAAAGTACTTGTGTGTTCTGTTACTTGTACTGAATATCTAATTTCTTTCGAAGAATGTCATATTCTTGGTTTGCAAAAGAGTAGCTTACTTATGCAAAATCAAACCAGCCATACTTTAAGCGATTTTGCGAGCTATGCGACGATTATATGAAAAGAAAGAGAGCAAGGAGTGGTTATATTCGATTACTGCTAGTGACCAAGTCTCGACCTTTGTCGAAAATAATAACATTTACGAACAATGATTTACTAATATTTAAATAGTTATCGAGTTATCGATGCAGTGAAAGAAAACTCACGTGACCAGATAAATAATATGTCACTATGCGTTATGTAATATTTGTCGGTTATTGATTTTGTTTCTTTGGAATCGACACATTATTAACGAATAAACTATGCATCTGGGAAAGGTTCAGACAATGTTATGTGCAAGTGAGAGTTGGACAATCGGAATTCAAAAGTTCGTATTGCTTATGTTTGCTACCAGATGGCTAAATATCGTATGATTAATACTCTTTTTCTAAAATTAAGTTTGTTTTGGTGGTATTTAATGCCATTTTCAGCAGAAGATTTTGTACATGGCGGCCAGTATATGTTATGGAGGAAAACCCCGGGAAGAATCATGAACCCAGGGAAAGCAACTCGCAAGCTTTCTTACTTTTTAATAACTGTATCTGTGTACAAGGTAGGAGTAAATCTGTTATCTAAACTTTGTTTTTTAATAATTGAATCTTATGCAAATTTTGTCACCAGGTCTCATGCAGTAGTAAATCTATGATCTGGAATACACGGATTACACTGCTAAATATATAACAAGCTTCATCCCTATTATCGTATAAATTAAAGGATTTTATAAGTTATATTTTTAAGTAAACAAGTAATTTAAATGACTTTATATATTAATGCCAGACTTTCCTTTGGAAACGAATTCATTAAATCAATAACGTTTCATTGGCAAGAGTGTTTCTCTATGATCTCTAATATTCTCATGAACCATGAACGGGATTCAGTGATCTCATAGCCTTCTGCAATTATTATGATATCATGTACGGTAGCTTAGTAAGGACATCCTATTGTCTAAGTTATTTTGTGCAAGACTAGCCTGTTCCTGTTTAAGCTGATTGGGAATATAAACGTTTAGATCAGCCACAATAAGTATATATGGTGTAGATCACACATGCGAAATATGTACGACGTAGATCATCCACGATAAGTATGTACGTGTATATCACCCACAATAAGTGTGTACGGAATAGATCACCTACGATAAGTATATACGATGTACATCACACACAACACGTATGTACACGATAAGTATGTACAATGCAGATCTCCCACGATAAATATGTACGTTACAGATCACCCATGATAAATTTGCAGTTTAAATAATCCACGATATGAAAGCATGGTTTGATTTGACTAGCCGATTTGGTAAAGGAGGAAACGGATTGCCAGAAATCACAACACTGAATCAATTTACTTCATTTAATGCACACGTATTGAATATGTAATTTTCAAATTACAAGATGCAATCAATTTTACAAGATCAAATCATAGGATATTAAGTTTTGAAAAAAGCTGCAACATATTCTCTTTTCATGGCACTAAAAGGATGATTTTCCCCTCGCAGTTTATAAACAAATTGGCTTAAATTGCAAATTTGTCAAATTTCAGCTCAGAAGTAATGAGCCCCAAGATATGGAGAAAAGTAAATAGTGATACTATATGGAAAAAAGTAATTAGTGCTGCGGTGAAAAGTAATTATTGATAAGCTATGGAGAAAAGCAAGTATTAAATATACGAAGGGGCCATTCTTGTACTTCATTGTAATGAGAATCGAACCAAGAACCTCTTACGTACAAAAACAGTGCACTGGATTTTCACTACTTCAGAGAGTAAACTTTGCACAAATTATGAAAGAAGTTATTTTTAGGACGTTGCTATAACATGGTTCAAAACTGTTTTAGTTGAAAAATTTAGAATAAATATGTATGCCATTCCTTTCCTTTCAATCAAACGTATCACTCTTTACGTAACTAAAGCTAATAGTAGCTTGTAATAAAATTCAGCTAACAATTAGATTCTCAGTCTGGGTCTGATTACTTTCATAATTTCTCACATTTCAATTACGTCCTCGTTGATTGTTACTTTGCAAATGTTTTTGAACCAGACAAAAATATCATCTGATTTCAAGTTCTTCTTTACACTTTCTGTGAGCTCTTTCGCCTTCACAAACCTATTAACAATAATAGAACATGAACGAACCAATTTGAAAGTCCATTGATGTATCCTTGCGATGTGCTAGCCTTTCAAAGTTCACAAAGTGCTTTGTCACAGCAGTGACCGTGTGAAAAAGTTTGGAAAAGCATTGAAAAACATCTATTTCAGCCACATTGCTGTGTTGTAGTTCTAAAAGTGCTTATTTTCAACGAAACTTTTGTATAACAGATATAGTTTTAGTGTTAGTGGGCTTTGATGACATTTTTCAGCACATGGCAGACTATACATGGCGGCCGGTATATATTTTGAATAGAGGAAGAACGCAGAAAGAACCACCGACCTACAGACATCTACTGGCAAGTTTTCTCACATATCAAAGTTGGTCGAGGTGAGATTTATGGGTGATCGGCAAAGGTGCGTTCCTTAGACCACTCCGACTCAGCTTCAGTATAACATGTATAACACATTATGGAAGTTTTCGATTAGTGTCAAGTGTCCTCTACTCCAGAGCAAATTTCCTCTCATGTATACTGAAAGTAATTATATTCTTCACACATTGATGTGTAAAGCATGCATGGATTTTAACTTAGGAATTGAATTTCTGTTTGTTGCAGTACGCCTGACCTTCAATTCAGGATTCTTTATAATCAAAACTTTGCTATGTCTTATATTATTAGATCGACGCCAACTCAATCAGAATAAATGATTTGCTGAGTTCATACGCAGTTGTTTGAATAGAATCCATTTAAAATGTGTAAAGTGCGATTCACTTGTGATTGAAATAACTCATCCATGAAAACTTACTTAATTTTATAAGCGTTATACGAACGTTACATCTAGTTGTTATCTCGGGTCCGATACTCGTCCATGAAAGCCCGGGTCTATGGAGGAGGATTACAGCCATAATTTCATGCATGTATTTTCTGTTCTTCCTTAATGCATTATTGTAAATGGCTGCTTGCAAGTGCTACTTTCGTAATTATATCCATGTATATTATGTTATTCATTGATGCAAATTGTACGTGGCAAATTTGCAAGTGCTACTTTCCTTATGCATTATTGCAAATGTCTGCTTGCAAGTGCTACATTCGTAACTCTAGTAATGAATTTTGTATTCTTCATTGATGCAAGCTGTAAATGGCTGCTTTCAAGCGCTTCGATCTACTTTCCTTCTCCGTCATTGTATCTTGCTAACTACTGAATTGATTCTGTAGTTTGTCGCATGGTAAATGATACGTAAGTTATTGCAAATTTTGTGTATTCTGTTTATAAATTTGTTATATCTTAAGTTACACAGACTGCACCTTCTAAAATCATGATTATAATGTAGCATTAAGCACATTGCAAGTTAGCATCACGGAAGGTAGAATAAAACTATGCCTCATTATGACAACAGATGACGCTGTGACACGTCGATTTCTAGCATTACAACTACTCCCCTGACCCTAGCAACAAGAGGTTATACCACTTTACGGCATGTTTGGGACTTCTTATTTAAAATATCATTCGCATTATATTACCGCATTACAGTCAGTTGATTTCTCAGAGTATTAACATTCGGAAGAGAGGTGGATTGAAATAAGCACAAAACAAATTAAATGTATCAAATTGTATACAATTAGATATACTTACACAACGCTATATTTCCGTTGACCATTCCCACCCAATTTTTTCGGGGGTACATTTTGTGGGTGTAATTTACCGCTGCCGCACGTTGGCAGAAAAAGCTGGCCGCTTACAAGCAAGGTTTCAGGTCCTAATTTGTTTATCTATTCTCATTCACAATATTATCAATTTAGAGCATGCTTATTATTTTAGAGTGCAGTGCAAGTTTTACTTTCTGGATCAGTAAACCCCTCATAAGGTTTGAGCAAATTGCAGATAATTGCACATCGAGGCCATACTTTCTCTTTCTTGTTTATTCACGAGAGCGAGTATATCACAGAGATGAGGATTCTGTTTATTCTCTCATCCCTATGAAACTGATTTTATTCTGTTAGTCTGCAGTTTACAGTGACAGTTTAGTTACTATATATATATAACAAGAGTAAGGTAAATATTCAAATTATACAGAATTCTTATATATGTATTGCATGGATGATTATGCAATAGCCAGCAAGTATTGTCACTAGTTGTCTGTGACAAGTATCTCGTATCTCCAGTTTCATTTTAAAGCTCCAATTCAAATACCATAGCGATAGGCAAATGACTTGAAAGAAGGACATCACATACAATGTTTATACTGTAGCATATATATATGCTACACAAATGTGAACTTATATCATTATATATAAATTCTAATAGTATGAAATACATTTGCTATATTTAAACATATAGAACAAGTCCATACAATTATGAGATGCTGTATTTCCACAGACCCGGAAACTACTATTTTTTAATTTTTTAAATCGTATTCATCCATATATGAAGCGATATTTATAGTACAGATAAGACGATTGATTCTAAGGTACTTAACTGATAAATATCATAAAAATATATTATATTGAATGTATAATATATTGAATATATATAACGTTGCTACCGCTACCAGTAACCAGCTCAACTTGTTTTTATTATTGCTACAACACAGTACCAAACATACTTGATACATACGGATATGAAATTAATGTAGTAGTTAAAACGATTAATACACATTTTTACAAGTATCTTCTACAGATGTGCTTGTTTTCTACTAGAATAATAAGACGCACCCGTCCCCAATTTTCTAAAAATCTTTTAAAGTTTTTAGGGCTACTCACAGCTCAGTCTGTTGTAGCATAAACATCTTAATTTGTCTGTGATTTTATTATTATTGTATCCTCCTTAAAATGTAAGTTAATATTGTAATGACACAAAATGTTAGCACAATACAACAATGCAATAAAGCAAACTAAATAAATAAAAACTATATACAGTCCTGTATTAAAATTTTCATACGAAATATTAGAGAAAAATAAATATTAAATGTAAACATTCATTCATAAAAAGAATTGTTAGATGAATTAGCCTAAAGCAAAAATATCATACAGGTATACAATAATAAAGAACAAATATATGTATTGTCTTGTTACATTGTTCTTATAGATTTTTGTGCCAATCCCTTTTGTTTTTCACTTCCACATGAATAAAGACAAGCATTTCACACAATTAGGCTTTTGGATTGGACATACACTCATAATTGTTAATTATGAGGAATTAAAACTGTAACTTCTGGATTGGCTGAGACACATTTCCTTTTGTATACCAAATATATTTGTAAATTATGCCTTAAGAACAGTCAGGTTGTATTTCCTAGTGACTGATTTAAGAATTAATCCCCCAAAACCATTCCATTACTGGATATGTATTCAATATATACACTGGACATAAAATGCTCACTTTTTTGGAGAACTTTTGTATGGGCAATAAAATAAGTTGTTTGCACTTTCTAAGAGCAAAACACCATGAAACAAATTATATTTTATTTGCTAAATTCTTTTATTTCTGATGCTTTAACCTACACAAAACTATGATATTTATGACTCTCAAATGAAAATTTAAATTTGGCCTGTTATCTTTAATATAGATGCCATTCTAACAATGGATAAAGTAAATTCCATACTTTAAATCACTTAATTACTCAGCAGAGAGAGAGAGAGAGATTCATAAGTAATTTATTTTCTTTACAGAATAATAGAAACCATTAGCCAATTTCGAACTGCAGTTGTAAGATTAAAATATACCATTTATCGTAAAAACCTGTTTTGGGCAAGTTGTGAGTAGTGAAGAGGGGGGCAGGGCTGTTTATGGACAACTGAAATCCCAGACAAAAATGTCGTGGGCACGATTATGGACAAGGTTTTTCAGATCTCCCTGGGCAAGTTTACGGACAATGAGAATTTAACATGGGGAATATTGTGGCTGTTTATGGACAAGGGAAAGGGCAGTGTTGTATAAGGACAATAGGAATGGAACAGGTAAGGTGACGTCATGGTGCTGAAGAGTGGTAACAATGTGGTAAGGGACTGACCTCAAGCGAACGAAAGAGAGGGAAAACATCCCTTACACTCAGTTTACAAATTATATACTATCCACACAACGTACGCGCACTCATACAAACACAAAAATATACAATAAAAAAACCCACAAAATCTACTATCCATACACAGGAAGAAGAAAAACAATCACAAATATACTATCCACACACGGGAAGAGGACTTTTTTTAAATATACAATCCACAAACCCCAATATCTACTATCCACACATGTGAAGAAGAAAAAACAAACATAAATATACTGTCCACACAACGTACGCTCACTCATACAAACCCCAAAATATACTATCAAAAACCGCAATATCTACTATCCACACAGGGGAAGAGGAAAAAACAAACCCCAAATATACTACCCTCACAACGTACGCGAACGCTTACAAAGCCGAATCTATACTATCAGAAGCCATTTTATCTACTATACGCACACGGGAAGAGGAAATCAAACTTAAAATATACTATCAACACAACGTACGCTCACTCATACAAACCCAAAAATATACTATAAAAACCAACAAAATATACTGTCTACACACGGGAAGCGGGAAAAGAACACAACACAATATCTACTATCTATACAAACGTACGCCCACTCATATAAACACACACTCTAATATCCACACAAACGTACGCGAGCTCATACAAACACACGCACATGCACACACAATCACATCAGTAAAGGAGTGAGTGTTTATAATCACACTACTCCACAATCATACAAACTGGCAATTGATCAGTCTTTATTTTCTAGAGATTTGGGTAGCTCTGAAAAAGACTTGTTTTTGGAACTTTAGATGTACCTGTTAGTGATAACATCTCCCAGGCCGCCCCCCCCCCCACACACACACACACGCATCGCCTACTCCAGTCTTTGTTCCAATTGACTGTAGCTGCTGTTAGTGCGGAGGCAGCTCTGGTTGGCCTCATCATCCCAAGCTTCAGTTTGCGGGACCCTGAAGACATTCCTGTTTTCACCTACGCCAGACCCAGAAATGATGTTGCTCTCGCAACTCCTCCTCCCAGTTTTCCGTCTGCTGGATAACGGCTCTTGGTACTGGCGGTAGTGGTTGTTGTTGTGGTTGTTGTGGCTGTGGCTGTAGCTGCCGTGGTTGTGGTGCTGTTATTGCCTGTGGAGGTGTACTAACTATCGGCTTCACCTCAAGCACAGGTCTTACGATCAGGTGAGGCAGGATATCTTTCTTGTTTTACTTCTCTTCTTTCTTATTTTGTTCCTTTTATTTTTCAGCTGGTCTGCTTCTGCAATGGCCTCCATGGCCAGCTCTTCCAGGTGTCGCCTGGCATACTCCAGATGCATCTAAATTTCCAGTAGTTTGTGTAGTCTGTTCATCCTGAATGTTGTCTCGTTGACAATAGGTAGCCAGACTGATGAATGCTTTCGCTTTATAAGTGTGAAGCTCTGATGTGAAGGAAAACATATCCTGTTACCAAAACTTACAAGACCAATAGTATCACCAAAATAAACACGAAATGCGCGGACCTAAAAGAAAGCCCCACTTTTTGCTTACAAACACTAACTACAAACACAAACACATACAATTTTTGGACAAGCTATGGGAACGAAGTGATTAGAGACACACTTTGTTGTCCTGAAACAAAGGAATATAGTGCTTATAGACACACTTCTATTTTTGTAACCTGCTAACATACAATTGGCAATTTAATTAGTTTTTTCTAGAGTATTGGTTTAGTCCTGAAAAGGTCTGTTTTTGTGAACGGGGAGTTATGGAAATCTTTTATCGTCTAAGTTTGCTTACCCGTCTGGCGACAGGCTTTCCCAAAGTATAATGTTTTCCTGCTTCTTCGAAAAGACAAGGATACCTATTTCGTGTCTACAAACAAAACCTGTGTATGGTTACTGATGTTGTTGCTGCTGCTGCGCTCTCTATCTGCTCTATGACTTCTCTTTAACCCTCACCCTCAAATTAAACTATCATAGCGTTCCGACTATAATCATTGTAGGGATGTTTTCTATCGCATCCGCGCCTGAACCATATAAACAGGGGTAGTGCCCAGTCTAGCCATCCAGTGTTGACTCATCCTCATATGAAGTGTTCAAGACTAGCCAAGCTGAACGAAGCTTAAGTGAATTTACATCGTGTCAGGCAAAGCCTGATACCGAAGCCTGAAGAGATAGAGAATGTCAGAATGTTGTGGGGCCCCGAGTGGCCGAGTAATCTAAAGCGCTCTCCGTTAGGATCACTGCCATCTCACCTCTGTCTGCGCCGGTTCGTGTCTCGGATTCAGCCAATGTGGGTATGTTCCCAGGTATCCATTTTTTTCTTTTGTTTTTGTTTTGTTATCCTTGTTGTTTCCTTCAGAGATAATTATGTCATCAATTTAATCCGAACTATTTGTTTAAAAATCTCTAACAAGTAACCGTTTCTTCGCTTCGTCTCCGCATTCTGAGCTAAGAGAGCTTCGATGTGATGGATCTCTAGAGTCATCAGTGGAGAAGAGGAATGATTACGCAAGTCTTTATACCACTGATGCAACACGGTTTCACATTTTCTTCTGAGATACGACTCCAATCTTCGTCCAGATATTCGTCCAATTTTTCTTCTTGACTCAGCATCATATATTTATCGTGTTGAGTTTGACTGGTATGATCGTTTTGACATCCATAGCAATATAAGAATCTTCTGTGATCAATTCCGTTTTTTTTTCTGTCAGGTATTTAGCAAAACAGGAGACTAAATGTTGTTCTTTTTCTGGACATCTGGACTTCATCATTATGTCCTTTTCGTCTTTGTCTTTGGGTTCTGCTTCCATGATATCATCTCATTCCCTTTCCATAGAATCACCACTAATCAAAGATGGATTACTGTCTTCCATAGTTTCTGATAGTCTAGAATGACGTTTCTCAAACTGTTGATTTCTATCGTATTATCGAATTCGATATACAAGAGGACGTTCACCGTTTCGGTTAGAGCTTTAGCAAATTAAAGTTCCACAAGAACCTGACGTGATTTTATAGGGTGGAAATGTCCCTCGTCGCTGCCTTGGCCTCTAGTGAAATCAAAAGCCTACAAAGCATAGCCTCCTGCATAATCGTTGTGCGAAATACCATGACTGGTGTTGGTCCCTAACTGTCCGGTGGCTTCGTACAGTGATAAGTACAACCTCAAGTAATTCATCTTGGCACTAAAGTCAGGTTAGAAGGGTCTGGTACACAAGGTCTTGCCAGCGCGACTGACTTCGATTTTGGACACTTCAAACTACTGAAATGGAAAAGGAATTTTTTGCTGGCTCCGTTGAAGGATTCTCGACGATGCCAACGATTAAACGCTTGGGAAACTGTCCTAGGAACAGATGATCTTCGATCATGGATCGCTGACCCTTGGGAATGGTGAAAGTTTTCCCTTCCACGCATTGTATCGGATACTTGGCGCTCGTTGTGCTCAAAGTGTGACTGATGTCGTTTCCCACTTTAGGTAACATTTCCACGCGTCGCACGTAGATTCTGGCTTCTTTGATGACAGATTGTAAAGAGTATCAAGAGCAGCCATCAAATGGAAAGCGACACTGCTACGATTCGTCTCAGGCGGACATCCGCGCGGTTCAGTATATACTTCTCTTGCAACCACATGTCCAAAAGCACACGATCCATAAGTTCTAAACTACAGTTTGCTTTGATTTCCTCTTTTCGGTCTTTAAACCATACATTGATGTCATCTAGGACAATGAACTTGCCTGGCATGTCAGGTTTCCATACCACGCAGGCATCTAGATGAGTGGTCTTGGCTTCTTTTTCGTACGTCAGGAGATTTTCCAGGTACGATCGGTAAGGGTAAGTGTCGATGCTGCTACTGACCAGTTTGTTATTGAAGTACAAATCCACTTCACTGAACAAGGGATGCATGGAATTGTTGAAGGGAACTACTTCATCATCGTCTCTTATGTTAGTATTGTGATCTTCGATCACTTTCACTTTCATGTACAGGTAACTGCTATTCTGATAGAAGTAATCTTCGGGATGTTCTTTGATTTCAAACTCGATGAGAGCTGAATTAGTCAAAGAGGATATGGGCTGAAATTCGACAGATTGGGATTCTTGCATCGTCATCATACTTGGTAGCATGGCAAACAGATCCAATTCCGACATGGAACAGGGGCAAGACTATTGGTGCATCATTTTTGTTCTTTCTTTTTCTCTCTGTGAATTTTTTTAATAGTCAAAAACGTCTAACGTCGGACGGTTCTTCGTTTCTTAGTATTTCTAGCTTTATGAGTGTGAAGTCCTCTGAAGGGGTGTTTTGTCGTCTATTTCTCCTCTGTCCTTGCTGTGAGTAGTCCTCTGAAGGGATATTTATGTCGTCGCTTTCTCCTTTTTCCTTGCTGTGGCGTCAGGGAAGCAGGAATGCCTGACTTGGTAGCGCCCAGGGCATTGCTAGGAGTTTCTAATCGGCCCATATTGTCTCTGCCTCTTTGAAGCAAGACATTTTCCCTGCTCTCAAGAAAGCTTCTTTGGGGTTTTGTTTGTCGATGTTAACATTTTGGAGAAATTCTTTGCCATGCAGCAGTGCGTCATCTTTCAAAGCGTGCGATCCTCGTGTTACCATCGGTTTCTAAACCGGGACATCCGAACGAAAGGCCGATTTCAACATATCTCCTAAACCATGTCCTCGCTGTCGAGCGACACCTCGGTACACTGGATACATGACTTACGAGTCATCTTTTCGAAAATGGTGTGTGACCGTGACTTTCCCATTGGTGAATGGAATATTTTGTCCCAGATCTCCTTTTATAGCAATGTTAACAGTGTCAAAATACGACTTACTGACGGGCCAATAATGTACAAATTCGCAGTGAACGTGATAGGTGTTTTCATCTTCCATGTCAGCGTTCATGACAGAATCCACTTTAAAAGGAATGACACGCAGTAAGGTACGGATGTGTGTTCCACCACGGTGTACTCCACGGTGTACTCCGATGGTAAAATGAGGATCGCACAAAGATCAAAGTCAGTCCTTGGCTCATTTCTACCGGGGAACGAAATAACTTGGTAAACAAAATCGTTGTCGGAAATGACTGCTAATTCGTTTTTCCTCATCATTGCCATCCTCATCTCAACATCCCTACCCAAAATGTCAAAGAATTCAGGACAAAATAAAATGGACAACACTTTATCCTCCGGAAGTTTCATCAGCAGGCGACGAGCCACCTTATATAACTCAATGGTGACACTTCTTTTGACACTCTCCAAAGCTTTAAGAAACACGACATGAAACCAGGTAGAAATCGTGCTCAACAAATGTTAACTGCTAAAATAATAGCCTGGGGGAATTATCAAGTTATGGGTCCATTTTTTAGTTTGTGAGTTATGTGTTCTCAATTTATAATCTACATTCATATTCAAGTGCTTTAGCATTTGCTCGTCATGAACTTTGACTGCCAAAAAATTTTGATTTTGAAGGACATTTAGGACTTTTGTAGGGTGAATGATTTCCACCAAGGCCACTTCTCAATTGGCTTTGTGATATAATTGGACGGTCTTAGGCTATTTGGCCGTGTAACAGCATAAAGTGTTTTGGGAAACACATCCATGGAATTGTCCCTGGGTAACGTTAAGTAAAATTAGTTGTTGTTGTTGTTGCTGTTGTTGTTTATACTTCCAGAGTTCTGCTGCTGTCCAAGGGGTTACTTGAAGTCAGAGCAGTTTATAAAAGCGGATTATTGTGGTGGTTCTTGATGTTGGGGTGGTGACTGGCGTTGGGCACAAGACCGTTCCCGTTGGAGGAGTATTTCAGGGAAGGTTAGGGAAGACGTTAACCGATACAACTGCTCAGTAAAATGGTCCACCTCCTTGTTGAAGACTCAGATTGGCAATGGAAGCAAATGATGACACAATACACCACAAAGATGTGGTAGATAAAGACAATTTGCGTTTTAGGCACAAGTTCTCCACACCACACACACAAGGGATGCTTTTGTAGATCTTGCAGAGAGGAACTGGGTAAAGGAGTGGTCACTGCGGTGGTTGCGGAAGCTCACGCTGTGTGGAACGGCATGAGATGGTCACTTTTTTAAAAACAGTGACTTGCGAAGCTTCGACCCAAGAATCAAAACTGGGAGGATATCTATTGCAACGTACTTTGACTTATTTAACACTGTGTTTTCCCACTTCACGGGTTCTTTGTTCAAGAATGCTTTCGATGTCGTACACTTCGTCTTCAATTTTGGTCACGCGTTGTAACTCGGTCAAGTAAAACGGTTCTTTTAACACTTCCCGCTCATGTCTTCCAATTTTAGACGGCAAGATGATGGACACGTACTTGTCCAGTGACACGAAACAATTCGGTGGTTCAGATGGGTAAGTACCCTTTGTCGAAAGTGCGTTTGGTTTAGCCAGTGCGCACCCAATCTCTTGCTGCCGACACTACACTTTTCTTGGGCACAGCCACCGCCGGGGACGTACCAAACAGATGCTCAGAAACGGTAATTTCGTTGTCGAGAGTCACTTCTTGGGTGGAGTGCACGTCTGATGCTTCGATGGAAAGATTGGTTGTACGCTTGGATTAAGTACGGTAAGACGTTATTGTACTTGAGACCGTGTTGATGCGTAAAATATATCCACATGCATTATTTCAAGATGCGTTGAAAACGTCCCACAATGCTGGCTTTTGTTTTTGGTTTCGGGATTCTCGGTGGTGATAAAATGAATGTCACATTTCTTTAATTCGTTTTGGAGAGCTTGATTCGGAGATCCGGTGCCTTTGTAGGTTTGCCATCGAAGAGGGTGACGACGGCTTTGTGATGGCTCTCACTAATTCACTGCTCGCTTTGGAAGGAAAAGACGTCGATGTCACAAAACAATAATTTTAGCCACAATTGTAGGTGGCCAAATGAGACATCGATTAAATCGGTTTGATATTGATGATCAATGGCCTTGGGTGCGACTTCTGGACAATATTCGTCAAAGGGGTTTGTGTAAAGTGTACGTGGCCTTTTCTTGTAGCCATCGTTGCACCTGAGGTAAACGGAGACTTTTCAGACGGGTTTTGGCAATACGATACAATTTCTGAACGCCTCCGTAACCTGCAGGATGGGATGGATCGTAATAACTGCTGTCTAGCACCTTTTTCATTTTTTGTTAATAAGTCACTCACTGTTCACTATGTTGCTCTTTTTTGTGTGGTATTTTCTTGGCTTTTAATGTTTTGCGTGTTCGGCGGGCGTTGAGGAGGATGTCTGAACAGGGGTAATCGGTTCCTGTTTCACTTCTGTCTTATCTTCTTTCCTTTTCTCTTCTGATGAAAAAGAGGTGGTATCATCTTTTTAATTCGTCCAATTATTGATGTACGTGGTGTTGTTAACTTGCGCACTTTCTCTGGTGGAGTTCTTAACTCGCCTACTATTTCTGGTGGAGTTTGAAACTTTTCTTCTTTCTTCTCCTTTTTCTGTTTAGGTCTCTGGGGTTAGTGGTGACTGACTCATCAGAGTCTTAAAATCTTTCGGAGTGGGCAGAACTGTTTCGTCTAAAACTTTCTGGTCAAAGAGCTGCAGTCGTTGCAAGAGTTGAATGTACTTTTGCAACTTTTTTTCTGTTGCGGACAGATCTTTGCGATCCATGAACGATTGCAATTCGTGTTGCGACTGGGACATCTCGGTTAAGTGAGGACTGGGAGGTAAATGCGGTGTCCGTTGTTCTTGCCAAAGATGGTATTACATCCATCGTTTGTAAGGCACTAAAGCCAGTTTACGTCCTTACATCTAATTTCAATGGTCACGTCTGAGATTATTCGACCCAAAAGGGCCATTTTATCTTCTTGGTCATTTTATATTGCTCCCATGAGTCCTCCCAGAATTGTTCCCAATGCTCATTTCAGCAAGGGTCCTAACAGCATGGGCACAATTCCCCTACGTTGTACCAGCTTTCTTTTTTTGATGGATGGGTATTCATTTTTTTCAGATGTTTCCACAAAGGTATCGTGCCTTTCAAGACGTTCAAACAACATTCGCACACGGTATCGATGACATCTTTCGGTGCTGTTTGAATGAGGTATTTTCGCATGGGTGGAGAACGGGACGGACAACATGTCCCCATGTATTACTAAACGAGGAGGCAGTCATTTCCTTTTCTTTCGTTGATGTTACAAGAGAGATGGCTTCTGGTGGGTGACATCTTTTTTTGTTCCGGAGCACAAAAGCACTGATCCCATCCTTTTCCTCAGGTCATTTTTATACTGGAAAACGTCGCCACTGATTGTCTTTACCTCGCATCAACTTGATGACAGACATTACACGTCGAGAAGGGGTTAGTAAAGGACTAAATCGGAACAGTTCTTGCTTAGACAAATCCAGTAAACTCTCTAAGAATACCCGATCTCTCTTGAGCTTTGATTTTGGGAGCAAGTACTTTGTGGGCAACTTTCACTGCACCTCTAGAGGAAGAGGGTGTCATCACTGGAGGAGAAGTTCTTGGAGACTCGGAAGAAAGGGAGTCAGATTGGGTTTGGCTGGCATCAGAAGCAATAAAGAAGGGAACGAAGCTGAGGCTACTGGAGACGCGGTCACCGTCTCTGCAGGTCGTGGTTTGCGAGTGAAAGGCTGCGTCCTGGCCGAAGTGTCTCTCTTGCTGTTAGACGCTGTTTTCCGGGGGATTTTCTTTTACTGAGGCTCGTTTGGGTTTTTTGGGAGTCGCTTTGTTCTTGGGGAGGAGTTTGGGGACATTACCATTCCATTTTAAGAGGAAGCGAATGATTAAACCTCCTAGAGAACCGCTACCTCCTAAGTTTCAAAATGATTTTCTTTTTGGTTTAAGGGTCGATGCTGGGAGCGTCAAAGCTACTTTGTTTCTCTCAAGAAAACAGACAAGAAAAGAGTTTTTTAAATACTTTTTTAGTAGACGTTTTGTATTTAAAAAAATGAACAAAACGAAAGATAAAAATACATAAAAGCCAAATGGTTAAGTACAACGATAAAATGCACACCAAAACGATCAAAGTGGAATAGAAACAAGTCACTGTACATCGTGTTTTTGGTAACCAAGGTGTTATAGGGACAATGTGAACTGTTCTTACAGCCTCTGCATTGGGTACAATCACACAGGTGTCCTCCCGGCATAGTCTTTCGGGAATGTCCATGACAGTTCTGTCCTGTTGGGAGTAATCTTCCTCGGTTACGGGTTCTTGTTCTGGCATTGTCACTAACACAGAAAAGTTTTTTTAACTGGACGTTTGAACTGAGAATCACAACTCTTCGGCATAATTGGCTACTTCTTTGGCCCATGCCTCGAAACCCAAATTTTTCCAGTAACGTACAACTGATGTTATTAATACCTATCTCTCATCCAGGGAATTTCCATCATTTTTCAAAACTGCCATTGTAAAGCCTCTGCTGAAGAAACCAACACTAGACCATACCGATTTAAAGAACTACAACCCAGTTTCTAATCTCCCATTCATATAAAAAATCTTAGAAAAGGTTGTTCTATCCCTGCTTTTATCTCATCTAAATTCAAACAGTCTTTTTAGCAATGTACAATCTGCATATCGCCCTTGCCACAGTACTGAAACTACTCTTATAAAAGTAGTTAATGACATTCTCTCTGCGTTGGATAGCGGAATGATTACAGTCCTCACCCTCCCCGATTTGTCTGCAGCATTTGACACAATAGACCATGATATATTACTTCACCGTCTCCAGCATGTATTTGGCATTCATGATACAGCCTTACTGTGGTTCAAGTCCTACTTGGTCAACAAGACACAAATTGTATCTGCAAACGGAATACACTCCAACCCAGTTGATCTATGTTGTGGTGTTCTACAAGGGTCTGTTCTTGGACTTTTCTCTTCATTCTGTACACTCAGTCGCTCTCAAGTGTCATAGATCATCATCCAGTGTCTCACCAATTGTACGCTGATGGCACCCAAATATACAAATCTAGCCACCCAACTGAACTTGATGCTACCATCCAAGGTGTAGAGAGGTGCATTTCTGATGTGAAATCATGGATGACTTGTAACAAGCTGCAGATGAATGATGATAAAACTGAGGCCATTCTGATCACAACACAAAGACTTTCTCATTCACATCCTTTACCTCAAACAATAAATATCAGCAACGCCAACATTAAATTCACACAATCAGTACGAAACCTAGGTGTTCCTCTGAACAGTACTCTCACATTGCACCAACATGTCATGAACATATGCAAGGCTGCATATCTTGAGCTGAGACGCATCAGCTCAATTCGCAAATATCTTTCAGTTGATGCCACTAAAACACTTGTGTGTTCATTAGTACTTTCAAGACTGGGTTATTGTAACTCAATTCTGTCTGGTTCATCTCAATATCTACTCCAGAAACTTCAAAAAGTTCAAAACACAGCTGTTCGGATCATATTTAGAGGACCACGATCAGAGCACACCTCCCCGCTGCTCTGTACCCTACACTGGCTATCCATTCGATCCAGAATCAAACACAAAATTTGTTCTCTGTGCTACGTTTCACTGTCGGACTCTAGTCCAACATACCTATCTGACCTCACCCATGTGTACACACCAGCAAGATACTTACGCTCCTCTTCTGACAATCGTATACTCATTATTCCAACTATGAAAACAAAGTCATATGGACAGCGTTCTTTTGCATACCAGGGCCCAGCAACGTGGAATGAATTGCTCACTGAACTTAGACACAAAGACACAGTGATCACATTCAAGAGGGCTCTCAAAACTCACTTATTTCGACTGCAAGAACAAACTTAAAGACCTAATAATGTTTCCTACCTGAAATATTCTCAGTATGTTTTTTATTTTTTTAATGTTTTTCTAAGTTCATGGTGTTTGTTTCTGTAATAATGTTATTATATGTTTTTTATATTATAGGTGTTGTCTAATGTTGCAAAGCGCTTAGAGCTTCTAAAGATTAGGCGCTATACAAAGTCCTCATTATTATTATTATTATTATTATTATTATTATTGATGGGAACTATGTGTATCAGGTGAGATTACTCCAGTATTTAGATTGAACTGATTTCTATTTATAATCAAAATACATACTTAATGAATGTCCCCTATTTGTATAATTTCTAGCACTGTGTATATGTGTGTGTCCCCGTTCTGATGGTAAAGATTCTCATATAGTGTTCCTTGGAAATCAACCACAAATCGATTAGAAATGACATGTATGTATCAAATGCATATTAAAATAGATCTTTATCGCTCATAATTTGTTAAAATAAAAATGTCCAAGTTTTGATGTTACAAATCATATGTCCCCGTTTAGTAGGTTTTACAAGAACGTGTGTGTGTGTGTGTGTGGTGTTTGTGTATGTGTGTGTGTGTGAGAGAGAGAGAGAGAGAGAGAGAGAGAGACAGAGACATACAGACAGACAGACATACAGACAGACAGAGACACAGAGAGAGAGAGACAGAGAGTGATATGAGATGTGATTTGGATTTTTAACGCAGCTTTAACAATTTTTCAGTCATATCGCTACGATTCTGCAATGTGGCAGTTTATAGCGATGTCTAGCACTGTGGCATCATGCCGCAAACATGTAGCATGATGTCTCACCCAGTCGCATTATCCTGACACCAGGCCAATCAGTCCTAAACACTAACCTCGTAATGTTGAGCGCCAAGCTGATAGTACCATTTTTGCAAGTCTTTGGTGTGACTCGGCCGGGGATCGAACCCACGACCTACACGATTGTGTAGACGTAACTCTGACAGCTATAAATGAGCACTTCCAGGAAGATATAGGTAATGTTCTTCTTTCATATGAATTTAGGTGAATTTTGTTTAACGCCAGTTTTCAACTCATGATAGTATAACCGGTGGAGGAAAACATGGGGAAATAAACCCGTTGAGAACTACCGCCCAAAGGGAAGTTACTGTCAAGTTTGCTCACATAACTAGAATGGTCAAGCCCGAGACTCGAACCCACGCGGGCAGATGTGAGATGCCAATGATTTGTAAAATCGAGCACATAAGACATTCTGCTACCAGAGGCCCTCAAACATTATTGAATTCTCAAAACAAAGTAGAAAACCAATTATAAATGTATACTTGGGCCCAAAAGAGGTAATGCTGCTAATGGTGAAGCAGACGTTCATGGTGCTAAGAACAATAACACTCACCAGTCACCCAAGGAGGGAAAGTGTTTAAAGATGGCGACCCATAGCATTTAATTTTATTTGGAAAACAAATAAATTTCTTGTGTGTAATATATCCTACGTAGTATTATTATACTCTTTGAACAAATAATGAAACACGACAATATGCCAAGTTTTGGCTTTCTGCTGCGGTGGCTGCATACTGGATGTTTGTATAATTCCTGTATTCATTTTGGATCACTTTACAAAGCGTGGTCGACTTGATTTGAAGTCACTTGTATAAAAAATGTCTAGTCTACGATTTGGTACAAGTCAAACGTTCTCAGAATTGTAGGGTTGTGGTAAAATCAACTGCGAACTTTCCCTCATAAATAAAATTATTTCCCGCTTGACTAATGATAACATTCTATATCGGTTTTCAATCTGAAACGAAAATAAAATAGATTAGATTATAAAAGAAGGAAAAATAAATATGAGAAAATTAAATAAAAGCAATAAATAGCACCAGATCCATGAAGAGGACCTGAACAATGATTTGATCAAAGACAAAACATTTTTAACATACTTTTTAAAGACAAAAGATTGAATTTTTTAACAATGAACTTGCGAAGTACAAAAGTCTTGCCTCCGTTGGGATTTTCTCGATTATTGGAATCATTAACTTCGAACCCGCCTCCTGCTGCCCTTGCGTGTACTCTTTACGATTTAGTTAATACAACAAAGTCATAATCATTGTGTCCAGGCACATCAGCTGAGTAGAATTACCTTTAATGTATTTTAGTCGTAAATATATCTGGAAAAATAGGATATCCAGTTTAAAGGTCCGTGCCCTCTTTATTTGTCATAAAAAAGGACGTAGGCGAATACCATTCACTCGTAACCTGTCAAAAACATCATTGTCAAAGTAACTTGTTTTGGGGTTTTTACCTTTAAATCACTATAGGGAAAAGTGGGAATTAAACATGGGAGTTTTAGGTACACTATGGGGCAAAATGTGAATTTAACAAGGACTTTTGGGACGCTTGGGTGCAATAGGGGAATTTAACATGGGCTTTTGGGACACTTGGGGGCAATATGGGAATTACATAGGAACTCTTGGGGGGGGGGCAATATGGGAAGGGAACATGTGTTCTTATATAGGGACAATGGGACTTCAACATTGGTGGGACTATGTGAATTTAACATAGGAATGGCACTTGGGGGACAATGTGAATTTAACATGGGAATCGCACTTGGAGACAATGGGAAATCCTATGTTAAATTTTACCATAGGGTAAACATGAATGGAACCATTAAGACCCAAGACGGCACGGCAATGGGAATAGTATGGCAAGTGGCTTACCTCAATTTGGGCTACATATTCACATTGTTAGAATTGGCTGACATCAGATTGCACAAGTGTGTAATCGATACCTGTTGCATAATGACTATATTATTGTATCCCAGATTTACATGTAAAGCATTACCTAGACCTGAAATTATGATGGCGGTGCTCATACATTTGCATAACCGTAATGATGCTCTAATCATCTATAATCATGGAAAAGACCAATGCCAAACTTGAGGTGATTAAAAGTAACTCTAAGATTACGAAATTGTTCCAGAATTTAACGGAGACTAAACATATGAAGGAACATAGAGTACATTTGTTTAGTCTAAACGTAGTACTAAAATTACCAAAATGTCCCCTACTCTAGTGGAGACTGAGAAAAATACCGGAAGATTCTATTCAGATTGCCGTGACTTAAAATATTCCATACAAATTCCGAAAATATAGCGGACTTAAATGGAAACTGATAACTAACCAGATTTTTTGGTTCTCAGAAATGGCAAAGACAAAGCGTAGAACAAAATTCTGAAATTGCACCGGACTTAAGGGGAGGCTGAAAATAATCCGGAAATGAATTTTCAAACAAATTCTCAAAATTTAAAGTTGTACTAATATTACTTAAACTCATACCGACCTTAGTGGAAACTGAATAATTTTACGTAAAAAGTTAAAATAAAGCGGACAAGAAAGTACCACATTTTCAATAAAGCTTAACACATATACATTGACTTAAGCCTTTTAATTTCACCGTACACGTGTATGTCATCGTTCTATTTTCTGGAAGTCACTTTTGGGGTTACTAGATTGCAAAAACTAATATTCATGAGGTACCAAACGAATTTCTTTCTTTGCTTGTCTTTGTTCTGTCATCCATTTAGATTTACAACCGATTTTTTATCTTTAAAACTTAGTATGACTCTGTAGTGGATGAAATGGTTTTGAAAATTAATATAATCATGTTATCTTCAAGATTCCTAGCACAAGCCTCTACCAGCACATTTTGAAAAGTATTGCGTGACAAGGACAGATAATGTCGCTTGGTGTCTGCTTCCTACTTGGATAGGTGTCATCGCTTCATCTGGATTACAGACTTTAATTTTCTATGTTTTACACACTACTTTAACTCTTTACATCTCACGGTGTATGTGTAAGCCTTCGTTCTCAATTTTCTGTTGTTACGTATATCTGATTTAATTCATATTTATTTTAATTTAATTGTTTGTCAGTTTTAAATGTTTTATTATATTATATGATACTATAATGTAAATTTATTAACTAGAGATGATACTTTTTCAGAAAATTGTTTGACCTTGACCATTAGTTTATAAACACCAGGTGTTCATCTAAATTCTGACCTTGTTTCAGAACTTGTAGCTACTTTCATAAACAAGTTCTTTTTTATTTTAAATTGATTGCTGTTTCCAAAGTCATGATAGGACTACGTTATAAGACGTAAACAATTTTTTTTTATATTTTATTTCTTGGAGTAAAATGATTGGTTGTCGTTAGGGTCATTTTTGGTGTACGTGACATAAACACGATCACGTGACACCCCTTTCGATTTCGCAAATCCGGTTTTTCCATTACGCGCATTTGTTAGTTTTAATAGAGATGCTTTGAGAGAGATTTCTCAGTTTTTGTGCTTTTTACACTGATGGCAAGTTATTTTGTTGTAGCCAGATTTATAGTTCTAATTTTCATCAGATCAGTTGGATTTCAAAAGGATTAATTCTTTTTTCTCTGGAAATATTTTGAGGAGCGATTACACAGCAATTTTGGAAAGACATTGCTTACAAATTTAATTTGGATTTCCAAGACTGGAGTGCCATTATTTGTATTTCTACAAGAAACTGTACATAAGCACAGTACTGAATACAACATACGCCATCGTCATCCATCTTGGATTTTCCATCAGGATTCGAACTTGAATTTATTAGAACATCTGTTACTAGGTCGTTTGCAAGATAATTCATGAATTATTCTTTGATTAGTTTTGGATTTGATTATTGAAACCTTAAGTTCTTCTCCTTTTTTTTCATTTTTACAGAAGTTTTCTAGGAAAATAAATTATTTGTCAATTTTGAAAAAGCTTGTTGTTTAAACTCTTTCTGTGTTATTGTTTATTCGAGCCTAAAAACGTAACACTGTAAGTTCGTTTTTGCGTTTCTAATGTGCCAAATATTTTAGGGACAAACGAATTTCTTTTGGGCTGAATCAGTACTCTCTTAATTGTGTGCTCACGTATATCGTCGTCGTAATCACTGAAATGGATTTGAGCCAAGATTTCAGCTCATGTGTGAGGCGGTACATCACGTCGCTGCCTCTTACTTTTGTATCTTTTCTCACCAGAACCGTTTCATCTTGATTTAAAAAGTTTCCTTTGACTAGGCATGTTACTATATAAGGTTAGTTTATTAGAGTTAGCACATTCGTTCAGTTCGCAAACAGTCAAGAAGATGGAAGAGTCATCACAGATCGACCTGCTGGTAAAAGATTTGTAACGAGTCATGCGAAAGCATAATTCACAGGCGAGTGTGTCAACAAACTTACCCTTCTTGTCGATGATGTAATGAGAGTCATACGTAAGTTTATAAATGATGATTAAGTTTGCTATGTCTGCAAGGTACACGAACAGTCATCTCTAGCATGCCAGCTTCGTCCAGTAAAGAGAGACAAAAGTCAAGATACTTGTTATCGTTGTCAGGAGAAAGAATACTGGGTTTCAGAACTCATAAGAAAAAAAGAGACGAAACAGAAACAAGAGAAGAAAGAAGAGAGGGGTTCACAGCAGAAGAAGAAAGTGAGACGCGAAGGAATAACTTTTGCCAGTGAAGAGAGGAAGTGGACAAATGCACAGTTTTATTCTATAAGTAGTGTGAAGGATAGTATTTTTTATTGTGTAAAGAATAATATATTTTTGAGATGGTATAGCTGGTGTGATGGAATGTATTTTTGTGGTTAACGGAATATTATATTTTGTGAGATTTCCTCTGATGAATCTCCAACGCTCTGAGCTAGCAACGGTCTTTTGTGGATAATGTTTAGGGTGATAGATGGTTTAGATTGTATAACAGATAATATTTTGTGGGATGGATATTGTGTATAATGGTATGTTTTGTTTGCTTTTATCTCTTCTCTTTCGCTCTAAGCTAACACAAGACGTTTCTTAGTGTGTGTGGGCTGAGGGATGTTATTTTTATGTGGTGTTGGATGGTATATAAGGTGTGTGAGAATATGTTTTGTTTGCTGTCAGCTAACACAGGACGATTTTTGATTTGTGTTTAGGGTAATGGAAGGTATAGATGTTGTAATGGTCAGTATATTTATGAGTTGTTGAATGGTATATAAGGTATGTGATAGTATGATTTTTCTCTCCTTCTATTACACTCTAATCTAATACAGGACTTTTTTTGAATAATGTGAGGGGTGATTGGTGGTATAGATGATGTAATGAATTGTATTTTTATGGAGTGTTGGATAGTATTGGAATGTTGGATGGGATAGCTGTGTAATGGATAATATTTTCTGTGGTGTAAGGGATAGTATATTTTGGCAGATTTCATCTGTTTCTCTTACATTCTAGGCGAAAATAAGGCAGTTTTGATAGTGAGTATCATATGCTGAATAGTATAGTGGTGGGATGGATACTATTTTGTGTGGTATAAGGAATAGTCTATTTTGTTCAATTTCATCTTCTTCGTTTACATTCTAAGCTAACACATGACGTTTGGAGTTTGTGTGTGTGTGTGTGTGTGTGTGTGTGTGTGTGTGTGTGTGTGTGTGTGTGTGTATAAGCATGTGTGGCTCTTTGATTGTCCATAGAAAACTCCCTTTGTACCTATAAAATTCATTTCACCTACTTACCTACTTACAGTAGCGCTATTTGAGGTCAGCCACTTACAACACTGTTATGTAGTAGCCGCCCAACTGAGGTCAGCCACTTATATCAATGTCACGAAGTGCCCGCCCGACTGAGGTCAGCTACTTGTACCACTAGTTGGTTTTGAGGCATTAAAAACATATACTTGTGTTTTTCCATAGGAATTTTCATAAGTTGTAGCTATAAAGAAATAACAGGTTTTTCCATAGAATTTTATCACAAAGTATGGCTAAAAATAAATACCAGGTTTTTGCAGAGAATTCCCTACAAGTTGTGACTATGAACAGATACTAAGGATTTTTAAATGAATATTCCTACAAGTTATAAATAGATACTAGCGTTTTTCCATTTCTGACTTGCCTAATGTGAGATTTAATTTCTATATTAACACTAAGGCGCTTTGGATATTGTGTCTAAAGGATGTTCAATGGCATATCTGGTGTGATGGATAGTATTTAGTGTTTTGTAAAGGATAGTAGGGAATAGTACGTTTGTGAGATATCATATCCTTCTTATATTCTCCAAACCAAGACAAGGCGATTGTGATGGTGTGCGTGTGTGTACGTGGTGTTGGATGGTCTTGGGATGTTGGATGATATAGGTGGTGTGATGGATAGTATTTTTATGGAATGATAGATAGTATGTTTTGTTTGCTTTCTTATATCCTTCTCTTACACTCTACGTGAACGCAGGACGTTTTTGGATAATATGTGGGATAATGAATGGTATAGACAATGTAATTGATGGTATTTTATGGGGTGCTGGATGATATATAAGTTGCATGAGAGTTGTGTTGTCTCCTTTAATCTCCTTCTCTTTCACTCACTTTAAGCAAACACAGGACGTTTTTTGATAATATGTGGCGGTGATGGATGGTATAGATGATGAAATATATAGCATTTTATCGGGTTTTGGATGATAGGTAAGATGTGTGAGAGTATGTTTTATTTGTTTCAGCTCCTTCTCTTACAGGTTTAGCAAACACATGCCGTTTCGGGGAAATTGTGTGGAGGTGATGGAAGGTATAGACGATGTAATGGATATTATTTTATGGTTTTTGGGATGGTAGGTAAGATGTGTCAAATTATGTTTTGTTTGCTTTCAGCTCTTTCTCTTACACTGTAAGCAAACATGAAGTTTTTGGATAGTGTATGGGATACTGGATGGAATAGGTGGTGTCATGGATAATAGTTTATGGGAAATAACTGATAGTATATTTTGTTATGTGAGGGATATTAGGTTTTGTTTGCTTTCAGCTCCTTCTCTTATACTCTAAGCGAATACCGGACGCATGTAATAGTGTGTAAGGGATGTTGAATTGTATTGGGGTGCCGGATGTTATAGACGGTGATCTGAATGGTATATATGATAATGTGTTTGACTGTAATTAACAGTAGGTGCTAGATTGTATTAAAGCAATTGGTATTAGACTCTGTATCTGATGTGCTTAGTATTAAACAAAACGGATGATGGACTGTATATTAGTTAATCCTTATTTCAAATGTGGTTTTACTTTTTTGCCTCCCTTATTTTAATTTTTTACGTACAATTATTTAGTTTCCATGATGGTCGGTACGAGTTTAAGGAATTTCAGTACTACTTTAAGTTTCGATAATGTTTTTAAAACAGAAAAGTATTTCTGGATTATTTTCAGACTCTGTTAAAGTCCAGTGCAATTTCAGAATTAAGTTCCATGGTTTGTCATTGTCATTTCTGACAACCAACAAAATCTGGGTAGTTATCAGTTTCCATTTAAGTCCACTTAAATTGTCGGACTTTTAATGCAATATTCTAAGTCACGGCAATCTGACTTTAATCTTCCGGAATCTTTCTAAGTCTTCGCTAGTGTACGGGGAAATTTAGTAATTTTAGTAATACTTTTAGACTAAACCAATTTAATCAAATGTTCCTGCATATGCTTAGTCTCCGTTAAATTCTGGGACAATTTCATAATTTTAGCGTTACTTTTAGTCACATCAATTTTGGCATTGGTCTTTTCCATGACTATAGCTATTTATAGGATCGTTACAATTATGCAAATATATGAACACCGCCAACATAATTTCAGGTCTGGTTGATGCTTTATATATAATTCTGGGATTAAAAGGGTGTAGTCAGTATGCAACAGGTACCGAGTACACACGTGTGCAATCTGATGTCAGCTATTTCTAACAATTTTTGTATGTAGCTCAAATTCATGTCAGCGACTTTTAACACTTTTCCCATTGCCGTGATTCTTGGGTCTCAATGGTCTCATCCATGTTAACATTATGGTAACATTAAAGGAGACTAGAAATAAAAATTTTCCTTTTACGTATGTAATTCTCTACAGATTTTAATTCGACTGCAATGTTTATAAATTAAATATCGTAAGCGAGTAGTGATTATATTGCGTGGAAGATACCACGATTCCGTAAATTGCCGAGTTTTTCCGAGTTTTGATGAGACGACAGATCACGTGGTACCGTGACGCTATACTAGCCAGTCCTCGAATACAAACATAAACATTGGCGAACGAGGCAGACAGGAGACCACATCTGGGTTGCACATTCAAAAGTTGAATCTGCAGTCTGATATAATAGTTTATGTACTGTACTGGTAAGTGCTAAAAGAAATTTGGTAGGCACAGGCCCCGGGCTGGTGACTTAAATAAACTAAAGTCCTGAATGAAATTCCACAAGCCCGGACAGTTCATACCTGTCAACTCTCAAGCCGGGAGAAAAACCTCCCGATTTTGGGGCTATTTCCTCATTTACATCCCGATCTCGTAATATCTCTCAATTTTGCGCAGCGAAGTCCCGATTATTACATTATGTCTGACAATTTTCATTTGTCAGAAGAAAAAACCCAACCCCAAACCATTTTTAAATATAACGTATGCAATCCACAGTCTAAACTGCCACACTGCTGACATCGTAGCGATATGACTGAAAAATTGTTAAAGCTACGTTAAAAATTCAAATCACACGCACACACGTCTAAACCCGGCACTGGACGAAATAATTAATATCATACAACAGTTTTTTTCTTCTTTTTTTCTTCTTCAGTAAATAGAACGTGAAGATTAAACATTATTCAAGTAAATTTCAGATCTTTTAAACAACTACAACAGTACTATTGTAAAAAAAAAATAAAAGAATAAAATTGTCACCAATTAGCTTAAATGAATGATCACGTTGAAATTTTCTCTGCAAACAAAATCGCATCTCCATTTCCGCCAAAGAAACTCGGCCAGTTAACACCTGACATTCCTCTACCGTATATGAAAAGTTTAATTACCATGATTAAATTACAAGGAATAAAACAAAATATACCATGCAGTATATATGGCCCTAAAGAACTAATTCTGATTTAATATTTTATTCAGCAAACAGTGTTACATGCACTAAGACTTAAACCTGAGGAAAAAAGGTGGGGCATAAAACTGAGAAAAACAGTTGCCACATGTAGGGTAACTTGTGACTGCAAATTTGAACTGTTAAAATGAAGTCTATGGCATCGTAAGTAACAACAAAATAGGCATTGTTTATTTGGTATTGTTGATGCTTACACATACACACACTGTCGAACATGGTTTCTTTAAAGTATGTCCGAAGGGCAGTCCTTTTCACAAGATAAACGCAAGGATAAGGATTCTGTTCATTAGTCACACCGGCTTTATTGTTTGCGTACTTAAATCAAAACTTGAATATTCTGCAATTTAGCCAGAACTGACCAGAATATGCAAAAGGGGCTTGTCATGGGGGAATAATACGGCGTATCACAGCGAGAAAAGGCACGTCAAATGGGCGGTCGCACATTGGGGCGGGGGGGGGGGGGTCAATAGCCCAAGGAATAGTTTTATATCAGTTCCAATTTTTACAGATTACAGTTTATGCATACTACATGTATACAATGCATTTTTTTTTAATTTTTATTTTTTATAAGATTACTGAAAAATTGTGTTTCTCGAAACACGACCGTTTAGAATCTTATTTTTAGCAAAGTTTCCATTTGATTAAAATCAAATCTATTTCACCTAGGACAGTGGTGATTTGATTTAGATTGTGCCGTGTTAAGGCATGTATGTCAACATCTTGAAAATACATTTACTCATTTCACCAGCGCAATTAAAGTTTCCTCAGGCAAACAATTTTTGTTTTGACAAGCCTGACAGGCACCTCACTTTGAATACAGGATGGGCCGGAACTAAAACCAGAAGGGGCCCAGGGTGTCGGGCTATCAGATTTGTTTTTAGCACTGCTGTTTTTAGATAAAAGATGTGGATTGATTGTTGCATTTTGTGGTCACTTACTCGTCCTTCTGCCTGCTTTCGTAACTCACACATTTAACACTTTTCCCGGGATTTAAAATGTCCAAAGGTATGTCTGGAACAGAGCCAACTTTTAGTCTAGGCCTAGCATTTGCGTATCTTTGAGCTGCTATTTTTTCATGATCCCTCTCATAACATTCCTTTGAGAAATGTAACGAGCACATAGTGCTGTATGGTGTTGCTTTGAAATCGACTCGTTTGTAATAATGAACCTATTCTTTCATGATGCCTTTATCTTTCGGAAAAAAAAAATATGTCCACAGGCTTTTCTTAATGTTCTATTACAGCCGTAAGCAACACATAAGGGTATTGTCTTTTACTCTGGCAACTCCCACTTGGGCTGCTGGAGTCGCTACTATGACGTCACATCTCGAAAGTAACCGAATAGGCGCGGAAATTTTGCATACGAGGTCACGGAAATTCAGCTCCTAGAAGATAGGCCAATATTTAAATATTGGCATTACGGTCGCAGATGATACTTCAGAATAAGGTTTTCTGCTATAGTACTTTTATTATTATTCTATATTTCCATTGGTTTCTGGTCTCCTTTAAACATAGGATTTCTCATTGTATCCAAGACAGATTCCCATGTTAAATTCACATTGTTCCCCAAGTGTCATCCCCATGTTAAATTCGCATTGTCCCTAGACAGAGCCACTAATGTTGAAATCCCATTCTCTCTATACAGGCGCATCATGTTCCATTCCCACATGACCCTCAAGTATACATACGTAATTCCCGTATATGGCCTCCAAGTGTCCCAAAGGCCCATATTAAAATTCCATATTGCCCGCATGTGTCCCAAAAAAGCCCATGTGAAATCCCGTTTTTCTTCCCTATATATCTCATATTGCCCTATGGCATCCTTACTACTGTTTATACCTCTATAGTATTTTTTATTTTATTTGTATGCTTTATTGTGACGTTATCTTTGATTTAAGTACGGCAGTTTGATTGGCTATAAATACAGACTATTCCGTTTTCCCTCTCAAAGAATTTTGAATCGACATCTTTATTCACATACTCCTCGGAGTCTGTGATTTTTAACTGTGCAAATCCAGCCCTTTTTGTATGCATATAAAACATTGAAACATTTCAAGACAACTGCCCATGCATATCAAGATTCACCTAACCGCTAAAAGGTATTCTCACTGTCTCAGATTAACAGTGACTGCGGCATATGCACGTATCACTGAGTCCTTTTTATTGGTATTTTTCTTTAGTTTTCTGACTTAATTAATGAACCACTCTATACAATGATAATGCTGGGGAAGATTTGCTATCATTGTTTTCTTAGTACAAGCAGGGTGATTTTTCGTCTGACCATACCAATTCATCTCGAAGCTACAAAACGTGCATTCATTGGAGCTTCCGTCGCTACTGACCTAAATTTATTCGTGTCAGTCTTGGACTGCTAATACATTTTCCCACTGGATGCTAGGTAAAAATGTATGCCCCATTTCCCGACGGATTACACACTTATCCAATGTGTTACTGTTTATATGCGGAGTAAAATGGTCCTAACATGGGTGCATTATTACCGACAATATATTTGCCTGGTGATGGATGCGATCCAGCTAGTAAGTCCTTCAGCTCACTTACTGCAGACTGGCCTAGTTACATCTGTCAGTTAGCTTATAAAAGTAACAGACAGATGTGAATATGCAAGCAAACCTAACATATTAGTTTGCAGAATCTATTCCCCAAACAGGTTTAACTCTAAACTCGACAAAAGGGTGAACAAATAAGTTACTCGCAGTGCATGTATACATAAGTGACTAAATTAGGAAGTATCAATAATTCTAGTATTATTTGAGACTAAGTTATTGTTTATTCAGATATTTGTATTCACAGATTGATTTTAAATTTCATACTCAAATGTTCTGAGAAGCTGAATGCTGCGAATACTAAATCCTCTTGTCAGATGTGTCGCTAATTCGGGTTTTGCAATATTAGTGTTACATCGGTTACATCTTATTCTTTGTCTTGACGTCTTCAGAACACCAAGATTGCATGTACCGATTGAGCGTATTTAAATAACAGTACTCGCATTTTTACATAAGAATGGCAAATATAAACAAAATTTCACAATTTTCGTCGGTACACCCAGAATGGACTTTGAACCATATGTTTCGTCTTCGTGTTTAAAGTTTCTCTTATCTACAGGTACACATTTGAACTTAAGCTAACCGTATACGATATTTTGGAGAAACATCAACCAAGTGGAATGTGTACATAAGTAGTCTTATAAATGGGGTGTTCCGGCCAAAACCCCTATTTTGAACTTGATGACAACATATTCATCCCACTCCATAGCCCCCTCAAGTTAGTTTAATCCACTACGAAAACAACTTTGTTGAGGCAACAGAATCTATTTCATTATTGATTATCTGTCAAGGACCTACATTTAAACCATTATAGTTGTCATACAAAATTTGTTTGACAAGAAAACGCCCTGTTATAGTCTACTACCGTGGGTTTTACTTGACATCGCTGGCGATTAATATCTGATATTTCCATGCAAAATCACTATACCTAACTTTACACAAAATTCCAATCCACTATTTATAACTCGCTGAGATTTTCCACATGTCGCATGTCGGACTCATGTCAATGTGCTATTAACATAATTCGCTGCGATTTTACAGAATAATCAATAAATGCATATATTACAACAGACGCGCCAAGAAGATTAGTTTCTGCTTCGTATAGTTATATATATGAATTTCATCTGTATATCTGCAAGAGCTCGGTAGCCGTGTGGTTAAGGCATTAATGTACATACTGACTGTATACCTTTAACTTACATATTGTATATAACGTGTTTTCAAATAACTGAAGAAAAAAGGCTTACGGACAAACGTTAGATCGACTTGTGGAAATTACTTCATGTGTTTGAGTCCAGAAAAATGCGATATACATATTATCTTGCTTTCAGCGACAGAGGCTACTATATAATTGGTGGAGCGACTGCGGGCATTTGAAACAGACGTGATATATTCTAAATTATATTTTTAAAAAATCTAATTTCCAGCTGCAACTCGCCTGGCACCACCGAAACTCAAAGCGCCTGGGGTTCGCTTAGGGGTTGTATTTTATTGCAAACTATCTCGCGCTTAGTGATCAAACAATTACAAAATTTAAAATCAGCCTGGACAGACCACTGAATCTCTAAAATTTCATTTCTACGCACAATGGAAAAACATATAATATTACCCAAGATGAGAGATATCCAACATCATTCAACATGTTTGTCAGGTACTCCCTTTTGCCATTTTTATTCCTAGTATTGTATAATAGTATCGCACTGTGATATATATTTCACACAAAATTTTACTATTCTTACTTTTGCATAAAATATTACTATCCTTATTTTTGAGCGATTTCACATAAAATTCACTGAGTATCGTTTTCCTTATTTCGCAACTCTTTTTGTTATCATATATACGAGTAAATCGTCTTTGACTCACAGTTCCTGTATCAGATTTAACATTATAAACATTTCTCCTCTGAGATAAGCTCAAAATTGATTAACAATGTTATTGTAAGTAGCTATTACTATCTTACATGAAGTATTTTGTACTCGCATTTTGGCTAGATCTTTCTATTCATTGTTGATAAGGCAATACATATACCCGACACAATAAACAATAATGGGTTTGCGGTTCCGCCGGCTGTAGAAATTCCAGCTGTTGTTTGCAATATCGGAATATAATTAAGCACGCTTATTATTCTGCTGTAATATTTTCTGGCGTCTAATACCGTAAAGTTTTTAATGGTGATATGTCTTGTATTTGATTAGCTCGTCTCTATCTTTGACTTGGAGACATGGTGAAATATGATTGAAGTCTAATATTTCGTTTTCGTCATTATGAAATCGGTTCTGTAATTATTTCCATCGTCGCAGTAAAAACATT
Organism: Sinohyriopsis cumingii; assembly: GCA_028554795.2. Lineage (NCBI taxonomy): Eukaryota > Metazoa > Mollusca > Bivalvia > Unionida > Unionidae > Sinohyriopsis > Sinohyriopsis cumingii. The sequence goes on along the minus strand of CM068834.1, from coordinate 10,003,558 downwards.
TTCAGCTAAAACCTTATCGATCGAAGCACTAAATCTGTTATCAACAGGATTGGCAAGAAACTCTATACTTAAGATGAGATATCGTCATATCTTTTATCTGGTAAAACGGGGGATGAAAATGGAGGATTAAAATGTGTTGGTATTTTAGCAATTTCATTGACTCTATCACGAAACATATCTTTTAGACGTTTAGCAAATGTGTCATTGAGCTTACGAGTTTTTAGAAACTTGTGTTTCCTTGTTTCAGCTAGTGTGTCAATCTCGTCGAGAATATTCTTTAGTCAACCTTGCTCTGGTTTCTTACCACTATGAAATTTGTATTTCTACAATGTTGAATTTATCAATAGTCAAAACATTTTCTTTATTTAGCTCTAGCAGTGTATTTATCAAATATTTTTCAATTCTAACTGAAGTTCCTCACAGTCGCTTAAAGGTCAGTATTTGCTAATTGTATCTGCTAAAATTATCTCAGGTCATCTAGTATATATATCTGAAATATCGACAAATCTGGGAAAGGACCTAATGTTATGAAAACATATGTCCGGAAATACGAGTACTTGTCTGTGGTAAATTCAGGTAGAAGTAGTAGTATTATGATCCTGAGAAGTAGTCAAAATCAGTCTATACCCTAAATATATCATACCATAATGCATTATCGTTAGATCCTTCTAATTTCTAATCATAAATGTATCCGATAAGGGCATTTATTTGACTTTGTAATTGAAATTTCCAGATATAGGGCTGTCAAAAGCAAGCGCATCACTTGGATTATTATCCGAATAATAACTTGACGCCGTTGCAATAAAACCATAACGATTATTAACAGGATCAACAAGATATGCGATATGACTGACACAATTTTAGCTTGTGTTGTACTACTACCAATCACTTGCCGGTCATTGTGTCACCGGATCACTTGAAATAATTAGTCATATAAGATCTGTAGCTATAGTTGCTCTTGCTTCAGCAGATGAACTACTGATTTGCATCAGATTTTGTGTAGTAGCTCATATTATTGTAATTGCTGATGACAAAAGTTTTTGCACATCTTATATGATAAGCACAACTACGAGTTACCGGATTGTCATTACCTGATAGTTGGGCGTACTGGTAGACAGACTTGGTAATGAACTTGCCACTCAAAGATAATATACAACTACGATACGACCATTCCCCAGCAAGACAAATATGAGTTGCTTAACGAGTAGAACGAAAACGAAAGAATGAACTTGGTGTTTGTTAAGATATATTTGTTATAATGCCACCCGAAGATCTTGTTCCTGTTGCCGAGCTTAACTCGGACGAACCTAAGATTATTGTGTTTGATGACATTTCGTTGAGCATAGGTGAGGTGGACAAGATCAAATCTTACTTTTTCTTTGTCAAGAAATAGAAGAGGCAATGCAATTTATCTTGCCCAGGGGATTTATACTGTTGATCTATTTATCAGAACAAATACGGGTTGTTTTATATTGTTTAAAGGACTGGACAATATTGACGTGCACGAAAACAATGCAGTGATGTTTCCAGAGACATGTGTTGAGCTTATCATGTTGTCATTCATGGAAATTATAGGTTTTATCTTACTCAGTACACTTGCCAGAGATACCAATCACATATTTCGACGAGGAATTGACAAGTTCTTGGACTGAAAAATCTTCTAAAGAAATATGTTGCAACAAGAGCTGCGTTTAAGAAAAAAGTTGAAAAAGAACGTGCTGGACAACAACAATCAGCAAAAGAAACTGCTAGACTCTTCAAATCGATCGCCAAGTCTGTACTTGGCAAACAACCCGATGTTCATAAAGTATGTACAGAAAATGTAGAAAAAAACATAAAAGAAAAAGGTCAGCCGGGGACTAGTCGAGGAGGGACAAAAGAAAATTGCTGAGGACACTGTTGAGCGAATTGGTGATCCTGATGCACGACAAGCTGAGGTTTTACAAACAATGAGAGAAAAATGTGTTATTTAGCAAGCATATTAGAGAACAACGAGAAAAACAAAAGATCCTTGATCTAATGAATAATAGACAATTACAAAAACACCATCTACAGAAAAATTGATTTTATTGAATATTTTGATTTCACAATACCTGGAGATTTGATAATCAACTTTTACTAACAAATGTCTCCTCTACAAATCTGTTTAATCTACTTCATGCAACCATAAAATCTGAGTTTACAACGCATAAGTTTCTAAAAATCATTGTGCATTTTCATCTTCGTTTATCACAGTTGACTATATCATTGGATCATCTAGCAATCATCTCATTAGCAATTCGAAGAAGCTGCTGATCCTTAGTTACATCGCTATCCCGCCGTGTTTTGACTGGAACAAATTAGTTGTTATTGTCAGATGATATATTTCAAGAGATACAGAAAATGACCGATGAATATACAACATCTGGAGCGGGTTGGAGATTCGATAAAATAACCGAGATAAATTTTGTTTCACACTATGAAATTTAATCAATTGCAAGGTAGCTCATAAATGGATCTTCCAACGAAAAGTAAAATCTCGAAATGTATGAATCTCAAGAACAAAGATAATAAATGTTTTCAATTAGCGTTATTATCAGCGTTGTTTCCGGCAGATAAGTACACCGACAGAGTATTAAATTATATTTGTCATTCTAACAATCTAAACTTTTTCCAGAATTGTATTTCCCGTTTTCGTGTATCAAATTCCAAAATTTGAGAAACAAAACATTTTACTTTTACCATGTGTTTGGAGAAGATGGTGGTACACAAAAGATTTATCCAAGTAATATCGGCGATCGAGCCACATCAGATCTCAAGAAATCCAAACACGCAGCAATAAACTTGCTGTTCTATAAAAACCATTGCGTTTGGATAACAAAATACTTTAACGAATTAGTCGGTGGGCAGTATAACAACCACAACGAAAAGAAACATTTCTGTTTCAAGTGTCTCCACGGATGTAAGTCCCAGGTGGTATTAGATCGTCACCTAGAATATTGTTCTAACGTACAACGAATATCTATACCAGGTAAAGATGAAAACATATTACAGTACACGAACTACAGACACAAGATGAAAGTTCCGTTTATAATATACTACGATTTCGAGTCGATTCGTCTTCCTGTGGAAGGAGTAAACAATAATCCTGACACATCTTCTACAAAGAAAGTACAAGAACATGTTCCATGTGGGGTCGCATACAAACTTGCATGTGCTGTTGATGAAAGTTTATCAAAACCTGTTAAACTTTATGGTGGAGAAAATCCTGCTCTGTGGTTGTTGAAAAATCTCATTAGCGAAGTTGATGCCACCATCATGTAGCTCGGCAGGATAACGAAAATGAAACAGCTTACAATGAACAGAATTTACTTCAGCAAAAATATAACATATTTGCGAGCAGGCTTTTACGGCTCAAGATCGAGTAAAACATCACTGTCATATTACAGGAAGAATCGCAGTGCAGCTCATGACAAATGCGATCTTAAATATACCGTACCAGGTTTCGTTCCATAATTTCCTTGGTTATGACTCTCATAATATCGTAGAAACATTGGGCAACAAATATATAATTAAACGCCTCTAAATCAATAACAAAGATTAAAAAAAATGCATTCCAAACAATACGGAAAAGTATGTCGGTGACACAAGGGAATTCGAGATTTATTGTTAGTCTCCAATTTATGGCGGCATCGTTAGACGAACTCGTGAAAGTATGTGGAAAGTTTGATAATTTGACTGATCATTTCGGTGACAAAGCAAATTTACTTACAAGAAAATGTATCTTTCCATATGAGTATCTTGACGATTGGAATAGATTTAATGAAACAAGTTTACCTGACCGGGAGAGTTCTTTTATTCTCGATTAAATCTTGAAAGTGTTAGCGATGAGGACTATGCTTACGCACAACAAATTTGGAATGATTTCGACTGTAAAACATTTGGAGATTATCATGACTTATATCTGATCACAGACGTGTTGTAACTCGCGGATATATTTAAACATTTCAGAGGGTTCTGGATTACTCTTTTTGGTCGTTTTTTAATGATCAAAGAGTGATCTTTCGAATATTGTTTAAATGATGAACGTGATTTGGCTCACATTTTCAGGTATCAATGCAGATCAAAAGGTGTTCTGAACATCTTTGTGGGTCAAAGAAAATCAAAGGCGGCTGTGGACAGTATTTTGTGGATCAAAGAATATCAAAGGGGTTTCTGTGCCACTTTTTGTGGCTCAAAGACGTTCAAAGGGTTTTTTGGATCAGTGTCGTCAAGACAGTGAAAAGTGTGTATGTCAAAGGGGATTCTGGTTCAGTGTGAGATGCTGTGATGGCTATGCGTTAGTGCGCGTGTGCCACCGGTGGAGTATCGTTCATAGTCGAACGCGCACAATCCTGTTCTGTGGATGAGTACCTAGAGATTTGATAGGAATGAGATCTGAACGTTTTCATGGAGTAGTACTGAACGCTGCCCTGAAGTGCTCGTCACATTGGAACTGGCTATGAGTGGCATAATCGCTAAGATTGAAGATGTGTTTATGATTGAGCATATCCAGATGGACATTGTTGCTGTGAATTTCATGCAGTCTGTATGGATCTAGAGCAGGGTGGCCTTGTGTCCCTATTAGTTTTTGGTGGAATTCATACATAATAACTTTGGATAGATTAAGGATGGACGCGCCGGCGTCCACGGGTTTGTCCAGTTTCAGAATGGTTTCTCTGGATTTGATCGCGACGAGTTATTCGTCGTATAGTTTCATGGGTACAAAGAGATCATCAGCAACCAGTTTATCTCGTCGTTGGATGTCATTGACGACCTCGATGTTTTTTCGGTTTCGTTTGTTCTCTACGGTTTTATCCGAACACACTATTGTTCATGAGTTTGAAGAAGTCTTTGTCGAACGTTGACGTGGCAAGGGTTTATTGCCTCATGTCGAAGTTGATGTAGGGTTTCATACACAGAGATTGTTTACACTTGAGTGCCAGAACAACTTTTACGAGAACGAGTTCGTTTTGGATCGACTAAAACAGCGCACGATGATGGAATACATAGTTCTTTTCATCGTGCGGGTCAGGTAGAAGTATGTTCACCTTGGCGACTCCGACATCGAAAATCATATTGAGTTGTTGTTGTTGTTCAAGTGTTCATATACCCATTGACTGTCTATGAGGACACATTCAGGATAGAACGGATAATAATTGTGGAGGTCGTGGAAATGGGATGGATACCCAAGATCGACTATGATGAAATAGCCATCCAGTTCTCCCTCGGGAACATCCACTATATGCCGTTGCATTTCCTCGAGAAACTGCTCTCCAGTGATCCAGTGAAATCCACCAGTGCGAGGTTGTTGTGACATGGCCTATCGTTAGAGATTGTTCGCGTGAGGTAAAGAATGTATACGCGGTTTTGTCAGGTCATAGTTTTTCATGTATATGTTGTTGGCGACGACGTGTTTTGGCTGATGACGAAGATTCCACAACGTGTCAATTTTACCGTAAACATGAACGGATTGTTTCAGCAGTGCATCAAAAGCAAGGCACGGTGTGGAGAAATTCCAGAGCGGATCGAGTTATAATTCAAGCACGTTGGTCTGAAATTTTCGAGAAAGTTTTCGTTCACTGTCCGTCAAGAGTTGCATCGAAGCAGGATTGGTGAATCGGTCATTGATGCGTTTACATTCCATTTGTTGAAAGAAAGAACCAGACGATGTAATCCTCGCAGCGATGTTGTTGGTACTCTCAAGATAAACGTTCATAGGCGGAACAGCAGAGTTTGTAACCGAACGCGCAGAGACGTGTTTTTGTTAGATTTTAGTGAAGGAGTGATTAATGTCAGGTGCAGGTCCTTGTACGTTTTCCAGGATTGCTTCACAGTCAAGCTATGCATGGAAGGGCTCTGTGTACTTTTTCCCATAATCAGGGAAGGCTAACTTGTTTTCGTTTTCTTTGGGCATTTATATCGCTTGCTGTTCCTGACAGTATTTCTTATCGACGTGTTGTTGATGTTTTTTTCTGGCTGTTGAAACCCATGTAAACAGAAATATATTTTATAGTTTTGCTTGGCGTACTGAGATAGACACAACTGGATCAAATCCTTGATGTTCACGTAATGATGCTGATAGTAGAGAAGGTTAAGGGTGTCTAGCGATGCTGCTGTCGAGATGTACATGAGATAGATAGAAAACTGTTTGTTGCCCGCTTTCTTTTCATCGAGTCCGAACACAATGATGGATTATCCATCTTTGAGCGCCTCGGGTCTGGTTACGTCCTTGACCGCTGGAGGAAAGATGATGTCCGTGGTGTTAATATTGTTGAGATACGGCTTGTAGTTGGAGGCGGAATCGACATGGTCTTCAGCGGGAGGTTGCGATGAAAAGGATCACCCAGAGCAGACAGTTGTCGTGGTTGTTTTTAACGTTGACGCAGCTTTTGTCGCCGTAATGTGTTTAGGTAGTTGTACGTAAGATGTAACTCCACTGAGTACCCAGGCCAATCCGGAATCGCAGTAATATTCTATGCACCGCTGGATTAATTGATAAGTCACATCGATGAGTCTATAAAAGTCATATCTGCGTAGAACAATGACGGTTTGGCGGGTGAGACACATGTTGATCGATTGTACGTCTGCAGTTGTTCTCACGAAATGGACGTTTAAAGATAATCTCAGTTTTAGCCCTGTAAACATTTTTTGTTCCTGTTGTACAACCGGCCATACTATACGATGCAGTGCACGCTTGGTGACGCCGCGCTGTAACATGTCCTGGTTATCAAACGTGAACTTCTTATTGCAGTTGCAGAACGCCGATTCGGTTTGTGTAGCAAAAAATTCGTCTTGGGAGATAATCCAGCAGCTTTGTCTCTGAATTTACGTCGCTTACATTTAATCTCGTCAGCGCAGATTCGTGGAAGTGTATCGTGTCGTCTTTGGATGTCCTCGAGGTCGTAAAAGACCTTGCGCCGTTCGGTTGCCGATCAAGGGTATTTAGAGCGAGTTCCTGTGAGTGTGAAGTAATCCTGTTTCAGTGTGGAAATAATTAAAATGAGAGGATGTATAGTTCTCATGGTACGACACTATACTAGATTTTTTGAAAACTTCATAATATAGTCTTATTTATACACCTAGACTGGCGATATATTAGAATAGCATGTAAAACGACAAGAAAAGCCAAACAATTTCACAAATGTTTGACTTTTTATCATCATTTTCTGAAGCATCTATCACAACTGAATGTCGTTCTATAAGACAACGGTTAGATGGCATGTCCTTTTCTAATAATATTAACCATATTCAGAGTGTGGTTCAATAGGTGCAATTGTTAGGGAGAGCAGACCAATATCGTGCACATCATCAAAGTCTAACACTGTGTAGCTGGGAAATTCATACAATGCGCATAATTTTTATCTACTATAGAATTAAGAAAAAAATTCTTAAAACACTTTTTTAAATCTGGCGTTCGAAAAAGGGTAACTAAACGATAGAAGTAGCCCACAATCTTGTGTAAAGGTTTTATTAGAAAAGTAATGCCCACTTAGGTAACACAAAACGAATGTACACCTTTAGCGTTTGATCAGCATCGTTCAAATACAATCGTTAACAACATGTGCATCTTAGTCGAGAGGTGAAATGACAGTTCGTAATGTATTTTAAAGTTCGATCTATCCATTCAACAGTCACACCTCTGTTTAAAGATAGACATGTGTGCTGTGATATTATGCTTACGAGAAATCCCCTTGTTAGTCACTTTGCTCCTTTCTTTACATGTGTGTGTATGTGCGTGTGATTTGTATTTTTAACGTATCCTCAAACAATCTCAGTCATATCGCTTCGATGTCTGCAGTGTAGCAGTTTATAGTCATGTCCTGCACTGGTGTTTCATGCCGCAGACATGTAGCAAGGTGTCCCGCCCGGTCACATTATCCTGACTCTAGGCCAACCAGTCCTAACACTAACTTTCTTAATCAGCGCCTAGCGAGGCAGCTGATAGTACCATTTTTATAAGTCTTGGTATGACTCGGCCAGTGTTCGAACCCTCCACCTCTCAAAATGAAGCAGCTGCACCGACGCATCCAAGGCGGACGCTCTAACCACTAGGCCACCGACGCGTTCCCTTTCTTTACATAGTAAACAGTCCAATCTAAATCAATTTGTGGAAATAACTGTAAAATCTTAATCTTTTTAAGATGATGGACATAGCCTTCACGTCGAAAAATCGTAAAACTATCCATTGTCTGCCACGGTTATTTTTCTTTATTCTTTTATGATTCTATTTTCTCACAGGAACATGCCATTTGATTCTAGTCACATTCCGAATGGTTTTTACCTAAGGTTTATCATTTACCTCCATTTTGGTAATTTCTCCAACATTTTTATGTTTAAAGTTAGAAATTAATGGGTATATTGAATTGACCATGCAAAATTAGAAATGCAGGGGTATATTGAATTGACCATGCAAAGTTAGAAATTCGTGGGTAAATTGAATTGACCATGCTAAGTTAGAAATACATGGTTATATTGAATTTACCATGAAACATTAAAACGTCATGGATATATTGAACTGTCAATGAAAAGTTAGAAATTCATGGGTAAATTGAAATGACCAAGCAAAGTTAGAAATTTATGTGTATTTTGAATAGACCATGCAAAGATAGAAATTCCTGGGTATTTTGAATTGACCATGCAAAGTTAGAAATTCGTGAGTTTTGTTTAGCTGGCCATGCAAAGTTAGAAAAGATCTGACAGTTACAGGTCCGCTACAGGCTATCATTCAGTTCTAACCCCATATGCCTTATGATAACATTAGCGTGGGAAACTAGTGTTTTCTCTGTTTTCAGTCCTTTGCAATCTATCCATTAAGTAGTTAGACCAAACCATTATTTTGTGTTATTTAGCAAAACATAATTTGGCGTCAGCAGTGAAACGGTTTAAATATATTGGATTTATACCATTAATAATTATATCTCAGTATGATTACACTAATTTGGATACAAAAGTTTATGTGTGAATTGTGACATCATGGAAAAACTAAATCAGCCACCTCAAATGGACTTTAATTCCCAACATCTATCAGAAACTTGGTGGAGGTGGAAGCAGACTATGCAGTTTTACTTAGATGTTGCGCTTGCAGATGAAAAAGACAAAGAAACATTCAGTGCTTTCCTGTATATTATTGGTCAGGATGGTAGAGTCATTTACTACACATTTACGTTTGAGGTAAATGAAGCTGAAACATTTTCTCCACTTATCAAGAAGTTTGAGGACTATTGCAGTCCGAAGCAGAACGTTACAGTAGAGATGCACAGATTCAGTATAAGAATCCAACAAAAGAATGAAACCATTGACCAATATGTAACTGAACTAAAATTTATTGCAAAGAATTGCAAATTTCAAAATCTACATGATGAAATTATTGGAGATAGAATTGTCTGTGAGACAAATTCTGAAAAAGTAAAAGAAAGATTTTAACGAGAAGATCAACTGACATTACAAAAAAGCACTTGCTATCTGCAGAGCAGACGAAGAATCCAAAAGCAGATTCAAAGTATGCAAAATGAAGCAGCTGCATCAGAAGTTCATGGTGTGAAAATGAAGAAAATAAAAGAAAATGTCACAACCAAAGAAAGCAGAAATTTTATATAGGAAATCAGACTCCAGATTATTCAACTGTGGTCAATGTAGCAAATTACATGAAAAAGGAAGATGTCCAGCGTATGAAAATACTTGCTTCAGGTGTTGAAAACACCATCATTTTCTGAAATACTGCACGAAAAAACGGGTGCATGGTATGCAAGAATACACAAGTGAAGAGGAAGAAACATCTTTTGTAAGAACAATGACAAAGGCAAACAATGAAATCAGTGACAAAGAGTACTACGTTACTCTGACTCTTCATGGTACTGATGTCAGATTTGAAATTGATACTGGCTCGCAAGTGAACATCATACCAAATCACATTTTTGAAACAATGAACATTGACAACGTTGAAGTAAACCCAACAAAGACGTGTCTCACAAGCTACTCTGGTGACAAACTAATTGTAATAGGCAAAAAGAAAAATTGCATGAATCAAGAACTTGATATTTATATCACAAAAACAAACTTACTGCCTGTTCGTGGGTTTAAAGCGTCTCCAATCTGCACTTAATGATAAACATCTCGTATCTTTTGAAATCAGAAATTTCTGGAACTGCATAGATGAACTTTTAGAAATGGACTGATTAGTTCTAAAAAGAGAGAATATTGTAATAACAGATGCTCTTCAGAAAAAACGCTAAAAGAGTTGCACAAAAGTCATATAGGCATTGAGAAGACAAAGCAAAGAGCAAGATATATTATATATTGGCCTTGCATGAATGCACATATTGCAGACACAATATCGAATTGTTCTACTTGCCAGTAATACAGAAAGTCAAGACAAAAAAGAACCATTGTTGTCTACATAACCTACTGCACCATAGAAAATGGTTGGAACAGATTTATTTATGTGGAAAAATTACAACTACGCCTTGTTAGGAGACTATGGTTGCAGATATTTTGAAGTTGTCAAGGTAGAAAATACACGAGCAAGCACAGCACAGTAATCACGCGCACAAGTCAGTTTTTGCAAGACATGTAATACCACGAGAAGTAAAGGGTGGTAATGGATCACAGTTCTCCTCAAAAAAATATGGTCAGTTTGCAAAAAACTGGGGATTTAAACACATTACGTCAAGTCCCAAGTATCCACAATCTAACGGTTTAGCAGAACGAACCATTCAAACTGTCAGGTATAAATGGTGGAGGAAAACCCCTGGAAAACCCCAGAAAGAACCACCGACCCACGAAAAGCTACTGACAAGCTTTCTCCCATTCCGGCATTGGTCGAATCCGAGTCTCTAACCCACGCAGAAAGAGGTGAGATGGAGTGAACCGTAACGGTGAGCGCTTTAGACCACTCGGCCACTCGGGACCCCTGGATTGAAGAACAAAATATTAGGACGATAGATTTTAGTGGCAATGCCAATGTACCAGCATGCACTTGTTTTCATGAGTATAAGAATAATTGTGAATGATATAGAGAGAGAACTTAATTTAACTACAATTAGTAGAACTTTTCCAACTCACCATAAACTATTTGAAATGTATATTCATGGGCAAAATAGAACATTGTCAAGTTTGAATATGTTTACAAATTTATTGAAAAGAAAAGAAGAAATGAATATGCGAACTTAAAAGAAAAGCACAAAAGTTATTTTGGGGTGGTTGGTAGTATACGGTATTAAAATTCTGTTACTACAAAAGATCTGACAGTTACAGGTCAACTGAGGTCAGCTCCAGGCTCTCGCTCAATTGTAACCCAATAGGCCTTATGTTACGTACATTTGATTTAATTTATATTTGTTTGTAAATTTTAAAAAAAATATAAAACAAATAATGTCATTATATGTCAAATTACGTAGTTTTGTTTACTAGGAACTCGATACCTTTCCAGAAAATAGTTTGACATTGACTGTTCATTTATAAACACTTAAAGCTGACCTAGTTCCCGACCTTAATTCAGAAATCAGTGAGAGAAGTAAAAACGTTTTATTTTCATCATATTCTTAGAGTAAAATGATTGGCTTTTGTCAAGTCATACTGGCACTATGGTTTCTATATGTAAATATTTATCGAAGGTTCTGGAAAGTTGACCCTCATCCGGGAATTTGTTTTGCGTTTCGAGTTCATGTATAATCATTGTTTATATAAATCTTTCTCAGTCGGGGCTTTTACTTTACACTGGAAAATGTATATTGTGTCAGTTGGAGTTACAATTTAATTTTTTCAAATTATTTGGATTCTAAAGGACAATTCTTTTTCCTGGAAATATATGTGCTCATACAGAATTCTTGGACATAGTTCATTAATTCAAACACCCGATTATTGTTTGTGAATAACACAGAACTGTATACCTTACAACACCACAAAGGATACAGTATACGTCATAGCCTTCCATCTTGGATTTTTCGTCGGGATTCGAACTTGAATTCATTAGAACATTTCATCATTAGGACTTCTAAAATTTGATTCCTGGATTATTCTTGGATTATTTTTTTATTTGATTCTTAAAATCGTAAGTTCTTATTTAATTTCTTCATTTTTATAGTATATTTCCAAGGAAATAAATTATTTGTTAACTTTTTCAAAGCTTGTTGTTTTGACTTTTTCTTGTGTTACTGTTTATTAGAACCTAAACAAGCAACAGAAGACTCATGATAATATTAGCGTGACAAACTAGTGTGCGTGTGTTTTCTCTGTTTTAGTCAGCTGGACTATAGCCATTAAAGTAGTTAAAATTAACCATTGTAGCAAAATATAACATACATCACTTTTCATTTGCTATGCTACATTTACCCAGACTTAATACATATTTTCATTGAATTTATTTTTAACAAGAAACGGAAGTCAATTTAAAAAAAATTATTTTATGTCTAATCAAGAAACACAAATTTACAGAGATCATTCCATTTATATTTTAAAACTAAATAGATTTTGCCAGTTGTCTTCATCAGTACGATATAATATACTTTTGTATTTGTATGCTATTTGAGTATTTAGCTCCAATATGATTGAAGCACGTTATTTTATTCTGTGTTAAAACGTTAAGCTCTCTCATCCAAATAACCAGAGAAAGAGAGAGAGAGAGAGAGAGAGAGAGAGGTGCAGTGCATATCTGTTATCATCGCTCGTGATATATTTCAGTCAGATTTCCATAACAAGTTTGCTAAAAAATACAGAAACTGATTTTCAATTTTAATTTAACGGATTCATGTTTCTTAATAAGATCTCCAAGTATTGTTTCCTTCCACTAATCAATGGGGGAGGGGTTTTGATGTTCTGACTAATTGTTGTGTTCCGACCGAGATTTAATCAACCAAAGAATGGGCTTGAAACGAATAGAACATAAACTAAAATGGCGAACGGCTGGCAGCTATCATGCTTTAACAAATCTGGTCGTGAAACGGGTATAACACAAATAAAGATGTCGAACCCATATCCTACTTCTTGTGGCAGTTAGGATACAAGTAAATAAGGCGGTCCCTCTGGCCGCCATCTTGCTTGTTTGCAACTGAGTATAAACGTTGGTTACTCCTTTCGTATGATCAATGACACCTCGCGATCACAAACAAGGTCGCTTAAACCGCGTCCTGATGATCAAAGACGCTTCTTTCTGGCAGGCCCCATCAGAAGCCGAGAAAGGCCGGTCTGTTAGAGAGGTTGATGCCACTAGGCCCTGGTTATATTGAGATTTAAAACACAACAAAGTACAAAGCGAAGTATATCTATTATTTTCAGAATTGTTTATCAAGGTCCCTGAGGGCTTGAGGCCCGGGTCCTATGGTCACCCCCCCCCCGCCCCCCTTCCGCGATTGGGCCCAGTTCCAGGTCAGTTCATCACCAAAACACAGCCCTAGTTTTCACTTTCTATCCCAAGCGCTAACTACTGGCCCCTTTGTGTAACACTATATAGTTCTGATATTCCAACTGACTACTTTAGATCTGTTTCATTTGCAGCTCACATTTTGTGGCAAGCAGTATCATGTACATGTTCAGCAGGCAATATTGATGGTGCAGATTCTACGCAGTCTAGCAGTACTATTAAAAATAGGCAGCCTGTATGTTCCTATTGCTTTGCCCCATTTCCCTGATGAGAAAGCAACAGACAGTGGCGGCATGTAGTAGCCGACACCTTAAACGGAGGGAGAGCGCTATCAGGGTAAGATAAAACATCTTCAAATCTTTAAATTACTTCCTCTTGCATCATTATATTTTTGCGTTAGAGTTGATGAGAATTTAAATGCAAAAAATAAACAGAATAATATCGAAAAATGTCTCCAAAGGTATATATGGCACTGTAAATTCTACATTTTCTCTCTGATCTGTTTCACCTGTCGGTCAAAATCGACAATACTAGTACTACTACTTCTACTACTACTACTACTAATAATAATAATAAGTCGCCTTATCAAACAATATTTCGACATGTTTGTTGTAGAATAATCCCTTGGTAGCTTCAAAGCATGACTTATATATCCTGAAGTCTACCTTAACAACTGTTTCTTCTGAACGGATCTATCGCAAGCTAACATCCTAACATGGCCTATACAGCAGCTAGCTTCAGTTTGTTAAATTGAGCCTGGTCGTTAGCTTTGAAATGAGAAATATAGTTTTTCGTTTGATAGATGGCCGATAAATAACCTAGATATCATTTAAAATAACATATTTAATAGAAAATGAAAATTTGTTTTGCTAACAAACTACCAAAGATTTGGTGACTTCTTCCGTCATAACGTTGACACACTGCATTCAGAAATCTCCTAGTCTTTGTCCAAACTTCACATGTTACGTTGGTTTTCTTTTTTAAAAACGATCACTGCTGTCTTTGCATTATGGGATTGCGGATTTGTGCAAGATCTACTTGCCTCCAAAACTGAAGACCTTTTGACAACATGCAAAATCTATGCACCTCCAAAAATCATGAACAATTGTACGTTTTGCACACACACAAAAAAAATAATAATAATAATAATAATTTTTAAAAATCTCTATTTTGTGGCTATGACGCAGAGTGGTCTCTGTCAAACAATGCAAAATTATAGTTTGGAGCTATCACATTCTATCCAAACAAGATAAAATTAAATTGATTTTAGAGGAAAACGTTTATAATTTTGAATGGGAATTCTGAGTAAGATCAGCAAGATATTGATCTCTACAACTGAAACACGGCAATTGAAAAACGTTGAAAAAATATTGATCTCTACAACTGAAACACGGCAGTTGAAAAACGTCATTGTCATTCAAGAATCATTCAATAGTTCTTAATTTCATAGAGTAACATAATTTCATACAGTTTATTTGGCATACATCGACAAGAGCTTTTGGACGTAATTTTTACAAGAAAAAATATGCACGCTTCGAAGTCATTACTATAATGCTTGTGTAACGCCATATCTGGACTAAAATACGTTTGGGTCTTCCTGTCTAGCTTTTGATTAGAAAGAACAATACAAGACCGTATAGAATAAACATCGAAAGTATTTATTTGTAAATTACCTGAAGTACAAGAACAGATGAACATCCAATTACTTTAGGTCAATATAATTACGTAAACATAATTGTTCAAAATTGAATACGAGACTTATGTAAACCACATAATCACGTGAGACAAAGGTGATCGACTCCGGTGGGGGACAGTACAGTGGAGCTTCAAAGATAATTACACCTTCTCCTCTCTCTCTCTCTCTGACTGGGTTTAAGAACATATTTATAATGATTTATACCATAAATAATTCACGTTATGGAAGTACAAGAAAAGAGTTGCTTAAGTCGGGGCGCTGAATAAGCTGAGTGTGAAAAATTAACCTTCAGGTGCTTAATGTGGCGAGTTTCGTAAGGTGAAGATTTCGCCTTCTAACGAATGTAAAGAGTGGCGGTTTAATAGCGACTTAACGTTAATATACTTACGTGTCAGTTCCCGAGGGAACATTTTGTATGTTTCTCAGGATTATATAGATCGTAATAACCTCTCGCCTTCTCTTATATAGGTTATTCGCGGTGATAATTCACCTTCAGAGAAATCTTATCAACCATTACGGTAGCAGATGTCACTTCACAAATAATAAATACGTTCTGGAATTCCCCGTAATGTCAAGCAAGCATATCAAATTTCAATAGGAACTAACCATTGCAACTTGACTATGTTTATCTAACATAGCTTGAGACATTATAGACTGGATGAAATGGGTACAACGTCACCCGATGCTTTACTTCAGTCTGCTCCGAACGCTGGAGAAGATAAAAGTGAAGCTCTGCAATACATGTACGTGGTGCTATTTATAGAAAAGGTCATGTAACCAATAAACAGTCAGATTCTGTAACGCCCCATGGCCAAAAGAGTGCAAAGGGCGATTATTATGTATTGGCAGCAAGTGCACCGCAAAACATTGGAATTATGGAATTGACCCTGTTTTGGTTGAATTATACATGATACAAGGAAATTTCATTATACTGCTATGACTAACACGTAAAATATGCACAAAATAATCATTCAAGATTACAATATATACCGAATCTGTTTATCACCAGATGTCAAAACATTGTGAGTCAGCATGTTCCAAAACACAATGCAGGTAACTAAATTCACTTGCAAAATTCACGTACATTATACATGTTACCATACATAAAGCACACCTTTCATCTAGGAAATTATCCATAGCAATTACATTGTAAATTTGTAGCGGAGTTCATTACACGTGATTGATTTTTTTATATTTCCTTCAATTATATTGATAATTAATTTACTTATCTATTATTTGTATGCAGTACGATTGACATGGGGGAATTTTCTTTACGTCTTTCATGCATTTAGAAGCCAGATTTTACAAAGCTGGAGTCAACTTTGTGTGACAACTAGTAGTAGATACATGGTTAATGCATCAGTTACTACTTTGTTTGGCCACTATAAGTACATTAGACACAAACAAATCCGTGTGTTATTTCTTTGCAAGGGTGTAGTACTCACATATAAGCATCCAATTATTAGGTTTAATTATTGGAATATAAACATCTCCCAATAAATACGCTTTAAATTAAAACCTTTTCAATAAAGTCACCTGAGCAGGAAATATTGGCCATATGCAATATTAATATAACATGTCAAAATCCCATGTAGTCATGAACCAAACACAAAATAATGTAACTCAAACCGACAGAAGACGAAAGACAATGAATATCTTTGGTTGTATGGTTGTGGTAGCTGCAAAGATTCATATCATTCCAGTTTAATGATTTAATTATAAACAGTTTCCCAGAAATGAACATCTAACACTAAAATGTAACCCAAGTCAATGAATCGTAAAAGATGGGACGTAGTGACATACTGTGAAAATGACTGAATAGTGCTGATTAAGATGCTTCTACTCAACAAAAATATAACAAATAAATGCGAACGTTGAACCTAATCAAGTAAAGTATGAAATGTAGGCCACAGTGCTATGATATTTTTATGGATGTGGTACGGAAAATAGTATCAAATCATGTAGATTAATGACTCAAGCGTGAATACTAAAAACAGAACATTTATCCAGTTAATGAATCGTGAAATATGGATAAGAGTGATCGACGTTTATGATGAGGGTGTAGCAAGTTACAAGATTCATCCCTCTCTAAGATTCATGTTTCTGTCTTTAATACAATGTGCTGTACAGAGGGCAAAGTACCTATTTGGTCTTAAGGCTTTACCTAAGCCAAGAACATTGTTAGCTTTAGGTTGCCTTCTTTTGCTGCAAGGGTGTGGTACTGATAGAAAGGCATACAGGACCCTGTTAATAAGCTACTGGGTGTATGGTCAGTTACATTTTTGCTACTTGTTAATAACCAAATGTATGAATAGTTACCTTTCTGCTTCTTGTTCATAACGGAGTGTATGGATAGTTACATTTTTGCTAGAAGTGTGACTTTATTATATCACATGACAATGCCACGGTGTCACGTTTGCTCAACCCCGTTCGTAAATCGTGTATAAAGTAAGGTATTATTATTGCAAGCCATGTTTATTGTCTAAACATGCCGCAGTCTAGAATTAATCTCTTACAGCAGCAGAGAGAGTGAACAGACCAATAGTCGAAAAGCGTCGAAAAAAAAAAAAATAAGCCTTCCTACGACGATCAAAAAAAATAAAAAGCGTCGACAGATTTTTAAAAAGCGTCGACACTTTACTGCAAAAATCTCTCTGGAATTTGTCTAATTAATATTACTCTATTTTCGTTGGTGATCTTTTCTATTTTATTATGCACGCGTTTTACGCAAATTACGTCCTCGTCGAGGTCCCCCACCCTCTCTGCTGCTATAATTAAATCATTATGTTATATTAAAATAATGGTACATCCGGAATCTCATACTGCAAGGATAGCTCGAGAACGATTAGAAGCAATCAAAAAATTTCTTCCTGTCAGAGACTCATTTAGAAAAAACTTACAAGCGCAGCAACAATCACAAGTTGAGTACGAAGAGGACACTAAAAAACTGTTTAAACCCGTCACTGCAGCTACTGATAAAGCTTCAGCGGCTGTTGAAAAACTATATGGGGAGATATTGCGGAGGAAGATGAGAAGAGAAAAAAGGGTATTTTTCCGGTATTAGAACAAACTGCAGTACAGACTGAAAAAATAGCAAGAAGAAATAAACAAATAAAGAAGATTTTACGAGATCTTTCAACTGACATAGCTGCGGCTCAACCTCCACCCATTGGTGATGAAATACTTGAAGGTATTGAAAACCATACTGAAGTCGCCGACACGAAAAAAGAACTTGCACCTAAACCCAAACCAGTAAAAGAAAATATACAACTGATTGCAAAATTCAGAGAAGGGGTTGTTGAAGATATTAGAAATACTGAAAGAAAAAAATTACCCGAAACAATATTATTTTATATATTTAACAAATCTGATATTTTAAACCCCCCTCATGAAAGGATAAATAATGATAATGTTATTAAATGGACATATCGCATATATGCAAACAAAAGACAGGTTAAAGTGATGATTTGGAATACAGAGGTCTTTATGAAGAAGTAGAAAGACTTTATCAAGAGAAAATGATACAACTAGAACAAGAAGAACTCTCCCAGCAGGAACCTTCATATCAACTTCCTCCACCTCTGCAACAGATAGAACAAAAACAATATTTTTCACCGCTGTCGGAAACTAAAAAGATGTTTGGAATAACACCACTTAAGAAATCAACAGAAGAAGGAGCAACGGGGAGTGGTCTGGGAAATAATTTTGTTTGTCCCGATAATATCCTCAATGATGTGTCACGGTTAGAAGTTCTCATAGGAGGAAAACGTGCCGGGAATAACTCACCAGAAATAACAAATGAAGCAGCTGATATTTGTCGGCGATTATTTCAAGGTGGTATCATGGATATCGGCGTTTACCGAGAACTTATCGATGAACTTATTGATGATTACAGTGACTAGTTGTTAGATAAATGGTAAATAAAATAAGATGATAGTACACAATAATCATCGTAAATCCGTACAGGTCAGAGCGGTAAACTCACGATTACCAATCTATAGAGATATTTACGGAGATGGACTTGGTGATGTAGTACGGGGATTATTCACAAGAATAGCTCCAAAAGTAGCACCTGCTGCAAAACAATTATTGATGAAGGCTATTGATATTGTTCGTGAAAAAGCTCCTGGTGCAATCGTCAATGTTGCTGGTAAGGCGTTCTCGGCGATCAAAGATAGACTAACACGATTAATAAGACGAAAACGATAACCAGTAAAATTACCAAGTACTGAAGTGATGCCCGCAGATGTCAGTAAAATAATAAATCAGGCTGCAAATCAAAAACTGGCAGCGTTAGCAGATCAAGGACTCGGTGAACCAAGGAATAATATTTCAAGTTTGATATCAGGAAGTGGAACCTCCCGAAGTGGAACTTCCCGAACGCGGTAATCAACGTGTTAAACGGAAATAATTATAATAAAATGTTCAAGCGCGTATCCGATGAAGCATTTGATATGGAGGCACCTGTTCTTAAAGATGAATCGGTACGTGATTATCAGTTTTATTCTTATGAAGCACGAACACCAGATCAAAGTGGAGGAAGAATTGGACTACAAGTTCATGACACAAGTAGATACTTTTTACTCGCTGAGGCTTTTATTGAGTTAGAAGGTACAATTGTAAGAACAAACGATGCTAATTACGCAAATGCAGTAAAAGTTGGTTTTGTCAACAACGGGATCATGGCATTATTTGGTAGCGCCACATATATGATCGATGGAAAAAGTATTGAATCGATTCAGAATGATGTCGACGTTGCTGCAACAATAATAGGATTAGCAAGATATTCTGATGATTATACAAAATCAGCAGGTCCCACAATGATGTTTGTGAAAGATAATTCTGGTCACCCTGAAAGCGATCAGTATAATATAAGACAACCGAAAAAAGTCTCTGCTGCTGCCGATGATGCTGATGTGGAGCCGGTTGTTCATGGCTCTAATGAAAATTTCAACTTGGGATTTGCAATGCGTAAAAATATGTTGCTAGGAGCCAATAGAAGTTTTTCATGTACAATTCCACTATCGCATATTTTTGGATTTTGTAGAAATGTTAGAAAGGTTATTTTTGGAGCTAGACACACGGTTGTTCTTGTAAGAAAGGGTGATGATAACGATGCTCTGTGGAGATCTGGTGGTGAGGCTGGTAAAATAGTATTATCGAAACTTTCACTGTGGATGCCGGTAATGACTCCAACGATCGCAGAAGAACAAAAGTTGATTTCTTTCATGGGTACAGGTGGTAAATCCTTTTTGTCATGGTTAACAACAAGCACAGATAGTATACAAACTGACGTTAACGGTCAGTTTACATGGCATATAGCATCACAACAAGGTGTTTCTGTACCACGGCATTTTTTTATTGCCTTTCAGGAAACTAATCGTTTAGGTAATCAAGAACGTACTCATATGATATTTGATAAACTAGGTATCACAAGTATTTCTTTACGGATAAACGGACAACAAGAACCAACAGAGAATATACAACTAAATTGTGAACAAAATAGTATAGGATGTGTATATCATCGATTGATGTCATTCATGGGACGTGATCAAAATGTAGATACTGGGTTGCAAATATCACAACATGATTTTAGAACCTTGTATCCGTTTTATTATTTTTCGCTGGAGCATCTTGATCTATCAAAACAATCTGTCGTTGATATACATCTTAAAGCAACGTTAAATACAGGTGGTGCTGATTATAGAGCAATCACGGTTATACTCAGCGATAAAACCATGTTACTTGAAGGTGGTAGTGGTCGAATGAGAGTCGTTGATGCACCAGTGGAAAATCTTTAATCATTATTTGGAGCGTGGCAAGTATTTATCATAAAATGCCATATCATCACGTTAGTGTCAGTCTGACTCCTGGTCAGATGAAAAACCTTCAATCAAATTCAGCAAAAAACTGCGGAATGAAAATATCACTAAAGCGAGTTCAGATCACGGGTGGTCATTATCAGAACGTCAACTTAAACATTTCAACGACGCTAAACAATCAAAAACAGGCGTCAAGCTTAATCTCTCTGCGGGTGCGATTAAGGACTCAATTAAAACCGGTGGTATTTTTCCACTTCTCGCGGCTATTCCAGCGTTAATAGCTGCTGCCGCTCCAGCCGTAGCAAAAGCAGCCGCATTAGGTGCTGTTGGAACAGCTGCTGAAATGGCTCTAAAGAAAGCAACAGGAAAGGGATACAAAAAAAGGGACGCGGCCTAAGATTATCGGGATCTCGTTGGGGAAGACGTCTGAGGCTTCCAGGATCACTTCATTAGATGTTCCAGCATCAAATTTTGATTTACTTGATGCTGCTAAACTATTAAAAATAAAACACTTCAGAGGTGTTTTTATGCGAGATCAATTACCGAAACAACCAAACAGTGTTGAAACAGGTATTATTAATCTCGACTCGAATTCAGGACCTGGTACTCATTGGGTATCATACGCGGTTGATCCACCTGGAATCGCTTATTTTGATTCATACGGGTTAGCTCCACCGGTTGAATTTATCAAATATGTTGCACCACTTCACGCGCAAGTTTGGTATTCAACGCTACCCACACAAACAATGACAGATCCGCCAATATGTGGCCGTGAGGCAATTAATGTACTTAACGCTATATCAAAATCATCCAAACCGCCACATAAAGTCGTGCATGATTATACAAGCAACCATTATATTTTAAACAGATCTTAAAATATAATGGTTGATATTTACGGAAGAAGATCTTCACGCGTTAAGAAAAAATTCGATGACATTGATCTGTCAAAATACGCGACTAAAGATGAACTCGCTGATATCATGAACCTGGCTGGAGTTGACCCAGATGAGGTTGTTATTTTTCAGGATCGATATGGTAAACTAAAAACCAGCAATATCAAATGGAACGATATAGTTCGACGAGTACTCGGTGCGGTCACGGATAATATCCCTGTGTTTACTGTCAGCGGAAAAAATCAGGGATTCAAGTATGTCGTTTGCAACCATCAGAAATGAAATTGCAAGAAGCGTTGCTAATCGCGTGAAAAATACCGGTGACACAATGACGGGTGAACTCAACATGAACGGGAATAAGATAGTAGTTTTAAGAGATCCAACATCCGACGAAGACGCAGCAACAAAAAAATACGTCGACGTCAACTACAACACCGTAGATGGTAAACTGTCTACGTTGCGGGCCGAGTATGACGTTCATGTGAGCGCTTTTGCAAGATTTCGTAGAAACCATCAAAAAGCGCAGAAGACTTCTTCGGCGCTCCGCAAACCGTTGACATAAAACTCGTTGATATCAAGACGAACATCGACACGACCAAACAAACACAGCAAAACATCTTAGCGGGGATTCCTGAGATCGTTAATAAAACCAATTTGATTAAAATTCCAGCCGGAATAACTCCCGGACATATTACCAACATCGTATAAACTGTATCATCGGGATTTGCAACATGGTCGCAGCAAAATAAAACTATCAAATATACCAAAACGGTCACTGGCGTGTACAGGTTGTCTGTGTTTAGTGCTGCAAAATTTGAAATATTTGCAACGTATCCATGGCGTCATTCAACTGATATGTTTTCCGGGGTTGTATCTGTTATATTAAATAGCGGAACCGAAGAAATTTTTATTCTGGAGGCAGCTGATAAGAAATTAAGCGCAACATATTACTGGTGGTGTTTGGAATTTGTAGCTGAAACACCTCAATTGGTTACTGCATACAAATATAATGAGTACCTCAATCGGCGATGCATCTCAATACAGGTATAAGCAAGCGCGTGAATGGCAGGCAGCGTTGAAAGATCGAGTCGAACAATACACGGTAATAGTAAAAAAAATATCGACGACGACTAGTTATCGTTGACGTAATCGTTTATTCAGTATCCGCTGTTGTTGCTGGAACCGGTGTGATATTATCAACAATGACAATGATCGCACCAGTAGCTGTAACCATTTGTATTTCAGCTATAACAACGATTGCAGGTGTGTTCAATATCATTGTAAAAAAAAGTATGTACTTGCACGAATGAAAACTTATCCGATTACATTATAAAATTACACACAGTGGACAGAATGTTCGCATACCTATATGCTTTTTTGATGTAATGTTGTTAACATTTCTTTGGATATTGTACTTATGTAAATTCTACATGATCTAAGCACACTGCTAACTTAAGTGGCTGCTCCTTTGTGCTAAAAAATCACCCTGATTTAGTCTAAAGTACACTATCTTTAGCACCTATTAAAAAATGGAAAATTAATTTTGGCAAACTAAACAATAGCAGCTTCTGAAAATTCAGTGGATGAATTCTCTTTTTTTTAACAATTTGCCTTTGCAATTCAGGAAGTGAAAATGACCAAGTGGAGCTAGCAGCTTTTTGGAAGTTGCACATCTGGAGTAAGACCTAGCTATATACTATATAAGCCATATTACACCCATCAATCATTCACCAAATTAAAGGGAATTCAAGGTTCTCTGAACAATACCTACGATATACAAAGTCAATTTTAATTAGCCAGTATAACCACTGAGGAAACCCCGAGGAAATTATTTTTCTTTAAAATTCTAACTATGCAAAATACGAGACTGCAGAACGCCACCTTACTGGACAATGTCGAATCATAACATCGCGCGGTTACGACTTCTTTCTCTTCATAACTAGCGACACAGAATAAGTATGATACAAATTTAGCTAATGCTAATTTAATAGTCACAAGAACATAAATCGTAAAGTCGACTGATGGTAGTTTATACCTTCCCAAATCCTTAGCGATTTAGAATCTACCATAAATTGCATGCACAGGCTTTATATTGGTGCCAAACAATTATGATCTCAATAACACTGTCATATTAAAAAAAGTATACGTATATTTAATCTTATGTCACGTGTTTAGGGTCAAACTACCAGTAACACAAAAAAGAGTGAAAACAACAAGCTTAAAAAAATACATTAATTTATTTCCCTGGAAAAATTCTATAAAAATGAGTGAAAAAAATTTGAACTAACTGTTTGATAGAATCGAATCCAAAATTAATCGGAGAATAAAATTTTAGTAGTCCTAATAACAAAATGTTCTACTGATTTCACGTTCAAATCCCGACGAAGAATCCAAGATGGAAGACGATGACGTATTCTGAAATCTGTAGTGTTGAAGTCTACAGTTCCTTGTAGAAATAAAAATGATCACTCCGGTTTCTGATGGCTGAATAAATTTTTATTTAAAAAAACTCCTTGTTCCACAATATTACTTGAACACCCGTATTTTCTAGAAAAATAACAGAATTAATCCTTTAAATCCAAGTAATTTGAAATAACTCTAAACTAAGTAATTTGAAATAACACCAAACAGCACAACATACAACTAACAGTTTAACAGCCCAACTTCTACTGAGATTAATTCTCCAAAACATGGGTTATATGGGCTTTCTAAAACGTAAATAAGGGTCACGTGATCATCTTCTGGAAGTTTGTAGAAGGAAATACTTGTTACAGATCACGTCTACCCAGTGTGACCCTGACGAAAACCAATCATTTTTACTCTAAGATATAAAAAAAATTAAAAAATTTGTTTATATTTTAAAGACAAGGTCCCATCATGACCTTGGAAACAACCAATCATTTTAAAATAAAATAGAACATGTTTACGCAGGTTGCTACAAATTCTGAAACAAGGTCAGGATTTAGATCAACACCTGGTGTTTATAAACTGACAGTCAAGGTCAAACTATTTTCTAAAAAAAGTTTCATCTTTAGAGAATAAATTTATATTACAATATCATGTAATGAATTTTTTAAAAAAAACTGACAAACAATTAAATTGAAATAAGCATATATTAAATCAGATATAATTCAATCAAATATACATAACATTAATAAGAATAACCTATCATCTTCAGCTATGTAAATTAATTCAATTTATTCCCATTTTCAGCTATTATATTATGGGCAATTAGTAACAGTTCCTTTCCCTATTACTTCCTTATGCAATTGCCTTTACTTGGGGATAGTTGTTAAATTAAGAGTTGAGCAAAACGATACACACCAACTAATAGATTTATCCATGAAATTGTACAGGTTATATCAGGGGTTTCAAACTCAAACCACCCTTAGGGCCGCATGAGGGAATTTTAAATGGCCCAAGGGCCGCACCACCTTTGTTATCTCTCATGACACCTTGTGACGCCAATCGTTTTGCGGGCCACAGGATACGGCTTGGCGGGCCGCGTGTTTGAGATCCCTACTCTACAGTCTTATAGCGAAACTTGTTCTTATTGAATCTTCGTTGCACTGACTAACATTGGTAAAGAAACTTCTTTGTTTGCATAATGCTGATTTAAGTTGCATAACTTTACCCTCTCTAATTTTGCCCGTGTAAGCGTCATATTTCTCACGGTGCATTGTTTCGTAGTGCCGACGCACGTTATACTCCTTCGGAACAGCTATCGTTTGTTAACAAACGAGACATTGAATTTTATCGCAGACCTCAGTGACAAAATATAAATCCTCCCATTTGACTTGAAAAACTCTCTTTCGTCCTCGAGTTTTCTTTTTTTCGAAACAGAAGACATTTATACGGGCTTTTATGTTTATAAAAATGCAGCAAAATCAAGTTTATAATTCAACATCAACTCGATCACTTTACTAAAAAACCGGAACCGGAAGTCCGCATTGAGGGCGACAATTAATAGAAAGACTTGGAATAAATAAGTCAGAGCTTCTTATGGTTAAAATGGCGCTAACGTTAAAGTTCAAAAGGCGGCGAGAGAAAAAAAAATAAATGAATAGTCAATTTTTTGAAAATCCCAAAATACGTCGCGGGCCGCACAATATGCCCTTGCGGGCAGCATGCGGCCCGCGGGCCGCGTGTTTGAGACCCCTGGGTTATATCAACCCAACTTTGGTCTTTACGGGAATTGAAATTGCTCCCTTCAAGTTACGAGTCTGGCATGTTAACACCTGATCCACCGCAAATCCTCTATGCGAACCAATCAGTTAACGCATCATTTCCATATATCACTTATTTACATAGACCAAAATGACTTATGAGGCCGTGTTTGGAAATAGCGAGTTCTAATATATCAGCGTTGTTATTCACTTATCACTGTTTTCTGTGGCACAAGGCTTCAAATGTCTACTGATTATAAAGAGTTCGTGCTCTTTGCGACCCCATAAAACACGTGACGTCAATATAAATCAAATGTTTGCATTATGAATGTCTTTAAGGTTAAAGTAGTTTGTTCCATGTCCGTGACAGCTCTTTGCTGCTTTTTTAGGGAATGCAGCATATACATATGACCCATTAGCTAAGTGGATATAAGACTCTTGTTTCTTATTGGAATGCAGCATTATTCAAATACGACAAATAAGCTAACCAACTGGATCTAAGACTACTGCTTTCTCATAGAATACATTATTCACAAACGACAAATAAGCTTATCAAAAAATCTAAGACTATTGTTTCCTACTGGAATGCTGTAGCATGCGCAAGCGGTGAATACCCCAACCAAATGAATCTAAGATCATTTTCTCTTGATTAAATGCAGCTGTATACACAGAGGGCTGATAAACTAATGAAATGGATCTAATATAAATGTAATGTAGCATTATACACAAAGGACGGATAAACTAACCAAATCAAAACCTACAATGCGTGCATTAATACAGATATGTTGAATAATATTTGCGCGCTAACCTCTTAGGTTATGTTTACCTGAACATGAATGTATGTCCAATTAACGCACAACTTGGGGCAGTTTAATTAAAGAATAAAGATTTCTAATCACCTTGATTGATCACTGACACACATCCAAACTCAAGTATTCTGTGTTGGTTGCCCATCTGTTCCCATCCTACTTCCACTCGATTTAAAAAAATATAGAAATGGCAAAGTAAAACACAGCTTTGTAAGCTTCTACAATGATGAAAACCAAATGAATAATAGCATAGCCACTTCATCATTTAACGTCTATATAAAATAACAGAATATCGAGGAACTCCGCAGCCCACCTCCCAAACAAAACAAATACAGCAAGTTCTTCAGATATATCTTCAATAAACTGACCTAACTTAGATATATTGGAAATCAGACAGTTCAAATAGCATGAACACCAAACTAGAATATCTGAGAAACAGACCTTAATTAAAACTTAATCAGACAAACGGATGGTAACAAAAAGACGATATGACCCAACCACAGTTAGCTTTGTGGCATAATACAATCTATCTTTACTAATATAATTCATCCATTTGTATTTCAGACCTTGGTCGCCGAAACTTTAGTTCTTGCAAAAACACATGGGTATGTGGAAAAGATAGAAAATGAATTGGAAGAAGAGTTACAACGCGACAGTGATGAACAACCTTCTACTAGTATAGCACGGTACTCTCTCTCTCTCTCTCTCTCTCTCTCTCCGCATTCGTGTAAATGTAGACGAATCCGTACCTGAACGTTTACACTCAACAAATATTTTTTTAACTGTGACTAGAACGTCTTTTGTATCACATAGAAGTCTTCACAATTTTCTGCACCTTTTAAATTTCATGTACTGCTTGAAAGTCTCATAGTTTGAGCATGGTTGAACTAAAACGATGCATTTCACGAGCTAAAACAATTCTGTCAAAATTATAACTACTCTTACTTTTGTGATTCCACCAACGAATCAATAATCTATTATACCTTTGATGAAGCTATCATATTAGTACATGTTGATGATATAGATATACTGCTGAAGCCCACACAGAAACGCAAATGTCTCTGTATGATAAATTTGTTGTTATATATAGATTAATCGATATTTGCACCCTCTCCAATACTCAGTATTGTGATTAAGATAATTGTTGTAGTAAATCCCAGATTAGTAAATTGATTTATTAACTTTCAGATGGAGAAGAAAAGGTGACAAGATATTGAAGAGCAAGTACATGCTGTTAACTGTAGTCATTCTTTGCGTAACAGACTGTGCTCTAGTTCTTGGAGAATTAACCCTTGACCTTCACAAGGTCAAAGGTAAAGAGATGACCATTTACAAAACGAGCTAATTATATAATTTAGTGATCTCTATGGAAAGTGATCAGACATCTTTTAAAAAGATATGACTATATTAGAAAACATTTGTCGTATGTAGTTATCCTCAATGCAATTTATAAGATTTTCAGAACTGAATATTGCTGTATACAATATGTTTGCTATTGGCCAGGAATCAATACTTTAAAGGAGTGAACTAAATTATTGGAAATTGAATTGTCTATCTAATTCGTCAATGTATTTGCTATAAAAGTCATTACAGGTGTCACATCAAACAACTTCGTCTAATAACGTCTCTGTTAATGACTCAATGATAGATTGAAAATTGTCTTTTGAAAAATATTGCATACCACTTGCAACTTCTCTTTCAATTTTGAGCTTTTAAACCGAGGCACAATTATTTCCCGATGGAAAATGTTTGCAAGATATAATTTGACTTAATTTACGGGTGTGAAAGTAAACAAAATGAAATATAATTATTTGGCTGTTTTACAAATAAAGTGATTGCAAACATCCATTGATAACATAATCATCGTGTCGTGTGACAGAGCATAATGTTTACATCTCTCTTATGATGATACCTTCAAGTTGCCAAAATGGATATCCATGCAATTATTATTAGAAGTATTAGCTGTTGATTTTGTTGTTGTTAGCTATTTCGCACACACACTAAGCACACTTTCATGTATTTTCACAAACACTAAACGCTTTTCGTGGGTTTTCCCCCCCCACACAGTAATCGCTATTTCATTTTTTTTTTGCCGAAAAACAATGTTCATTATTTCCAGTTTCTCTGGAGGACACGAACTTACTGATATCAGCAGCAGACGATTTTCTGTGGGAAATAGAGAAAGTATTCCCCAGCATGCGCAGAGGCTCCCCGTCTGATATATTCAAAATGTTAGCGGAGATGTCGATAAACTGGACTATTGCGTGGAACAGTAGTAATACGCTGGAATTTGTTAATCATTCTACCTGTTCAATTTTTCGTAACAATGAATCTTGGAGGGGAAATAGCTCTAATGGTTCTACTACATTTTTAAGAAGAACTTCTAGTATTGGCAGCAAGTCTAAATTTAATGCAAAAGAAAAATCGATTCAGGAGAAGATAGCGCATGGTTTTCATTATTGCAGTTTAACAATTGTCGGAATACTGGTTATTGAGGTATGTATTCATGTAAACACTTTATTTTCACATTATTTGAAATAAATATATTCATATTACAACATCTCCATATTGGAGAAATATACCTGAAAATATTCGTTTCCAAGGTAGATTAATATTTCTTCTTTTTCCATTAATTGCATTCTTTTATTCAGAATCTATTCATATAATTTTCCTCATCTTTGCGACCTTCAACATAGGAAATAAAGTTGCGTTATTACCAAAAGTCGAAGCCTGGCCTATATACATTTTTCAGATGTGTCAATATGTATTTTATCAACTATTATTTTCTGCTTACCATTTATACTAAATTGTCTGATAAAGGTGACAATATGAGGATTCTAATAAGAATCTGAAAATGGATTTCGTTACTTAAATATTTTTGCCAAATATTTCGCCAGAGATAAAACTAAAACCGTGCATTAAAATTGTGAACAAAATTAGACTATGAATCTGAAATAATAGTTGCTTCTGCTCGACACATTTTGATAATATAATGCATTTCACTTGTGTTATTAGTTATTTTTATTTTCAGTCATATCCAATACACTTCTGACGCCTCTTGTTGACGTGTGTATGCGATGCCAATATAATGATTTATATCCATGTTTGCAAATTGTTATGATAAGACCATACATCATTTATTCACGCATGCTATTCTCAACTGCTATAAACGAATCCCTCGCTAATGGCTATCCCGTTAACCATCTCAGAAGTGGTAGTTAATGGCTTTGATATTATGGTCGTGCCATAAACGTGACTGATGTTGTAAAGAGATGATATAAATTTTTCTAAGCTAATTCATCGTTTATGGATCAAATCATGATCCATAGACGCTTGCGTCCCCAGCAAATATCTTTCATGAATTAGAGATAATAATGTTGTCTGTTTTCTATATTAAATCACTGCCTTCAGAAGAAAATAAATTCCAGGAAACTCAACAATAAAACAGGGTGTTCGAAATGGAGTAACGTTCTTTTGTTTTCCATGTCGTTGTGGTGTGGGCAAAGTATACAACTTCCGTTATAAGTATAACCATTAATTATGTGCGCGAAGTTTCCCCCTTTATATCAGCATACGGATCGCGTACCATGGTACATTGCACTGAATTGGGATTTGCAGCATACCTATTCATATTTTATATTACGAATCTATGGTCTTAAAGGGATAGAAAAAAAAGAAAACCAAAACAATTTTGTAGTTTATAATAAATAAGTTATTTCCCTGGAATACAAAGTGAAAATTTAAAAAAAGGACTTACAGTATAGCGAATTAAATCACAGATCGTCCTAACAATAAACTTCTAATTAAATTCCTTTGGTGATCGACTTAAGATCCAGCGCTAATGTGCCGGTAGTCGTAAAAGATTAGCTTCTTCTTCTTCTTCTTCTTCTTCTTCTTATTATTATTATTATTATTATTAATGTTATAAACGCAACATCTCTGCATAACATCAGCCGTCTAATCCATTCACGGAGTAATGGCATGGAAAACCTGGTTTTGATAAGACTACACGACATATTTTTATCGTCTGAAAAAATTATTGCTAGACCGGATCCTTGTTTGAACTACAATGGGTGTTCGTGTTGCATCGCACGCACTTATGACATGTTCTTGGTCTCGGCACCTGCCACAACAATTCTTGAAATTAAACTTTTCTATCCGAACTAACTGCCATTTTATGACGGAATCCATGGAAAAATCTTAGTACATCCTAGTCATTTTTCGTAGAACAAACTTATTCTTATTCTAACTATTGATACTATCTGTCACCGGTAAATATATTATAAATTAATCTAAGTTAAATCTTGTAGAATTTCGTTTCAAACAGGAACTATGTTTTGATATAAGTACAGAAAAAGCAAACAAACGCCGGTAATGGCTCATCCTGAGCGTATTATAGTCGCTAATTTCGGTCATTGCTGAGAAGAAAACAATTAGGCAGTAGCCTATTTAATGTAACTCTGGCTCGCCCACATGAAATGATGTTTCCAAATCATTATTCACCTAAAGAGGTTTTCAAAACACAATTATATTAAAATTCTATTAAACTTTGACTTTGTTTACAGTTTGCAACATTAGTTTTTACTTTCTACAGATTTCCCAGTATTATGCGATAACTTCTGGAATACACTGTCCTGTATCACACAATAATAAATGATGACATCAATATAATAAAACAGTTTAGAGAGTTATATAACTCGTTTGAAACAGGAATCGAATTTACTTTTTTATTAAAATCTTCCTGACGTATATTTATTACTTTGCAAGGTACAGTAGCATCACATGTTTCCTTGATTAGCAAGGGTCGTATCAAGCAAACGTTATGTTGAATTTCAAGATTAGTTTCAAACGTTAAAAACTTATTTGGAATGAACTGATGTTATCTTCCCTTCAATTATCAATTTCAGAGTCGCGTGCAAATCACAATATAATGAATACAAAAATTGTGGTCTTATCACTTTGTCCCGGGCGCGGCTAATAGATTGAATTCTTTGTGCAAGCTTGGTAAATAATCACTAAGATAGCTTCTTTTTTTTTTTGCAGAAACGATTACAAACAATAATAATTAAAGTTATTACCCGGAATATGTCGTTTCATTGTACAAAACCATCAAAATATTACCAATAAAGATATATATATGTGTGTGTGTGTTTGTGTGTGTGTGTGTGTGTGTGTGTGTGTGTAAAACTTATCGCTGTTTGTCTTCTCGCGGTCCTAATTTTATGGGGCCTCAAAATCGCTAGAAGATTATAAAGAATATACATATCGATTCAACAGAAATAAAAATACTTCTGCATAGCTCTTGTACCATGACTCATATTTAATCAGTCGAATAAGCCGTATATTTCGGCAATTAACCTCCAAAATCGCTACTCTACAGGAAACCACGTCGAAGTATATATAGTACGTATAAACAACCCACCACGGAATATATAAAGCGTTGGGCTCTAACATACTTGTACAGTACTTAATTGTGACACATGAATCTGAGAAAAGAGGAAAAACAAACCAAAGTCAGAAACACACTTGCTCATTTGGGGGATACACACTGTTGACACAAGTGTATGGCTGCCCGCATTTTTAAAAGATCCAGCCGCGGACAAACTACTGCGGACACTCATGCATTTTGTCGTCTTTCTATGGTGAAATTCGTGTTGTTAGACTGTAGAGTTTCTAATTGCCTTGAATGTCTCCAATCGAATTGATTTGGTTGATTTGGTTGCCTTGAAATGAAACTTTAGACAAATTGAATTTCTCCGTCGACTATTAGACTGTGAAATGTGAAAAGTATCATACGAAATACTATAAAACAATCGACAGAGACTGACAGTTCACAAATGTATACCTAACTTTTGAAACGATATCGGTATGAAATGAAAACAATATCAGAGCTAAATACTGCTGGTTTTTTTTAATAGAAATTTATTTCAATTTACGCAAAGTCTGGAAATACATTGTATGCATAAATGAATGGCCTCTGCTGCTTATAAGGTAAATTATTATGGTTACAATAGATGTACAAATAACGATTTGAATTACATTATTATTATTATTATTATTATTATTATTATTACGTTATCTTATACCATCATAGAATAGTCATGGACAGAATTAGACTGATATTGAGAAGTTATTTTACCTCTTTTCAGACAATAGTTAAGGCCTTTTGTGCGGGCCATTCCTTCTTCCATAGGAGACTAGAGGTAAGTGCTGTCATGCTTTCAGCCATATCTATTTTAATCTTATAACGTGGTCTACTTCGCGACCTTTATGTGGAGGAGGAATGTTGCTGAGTACGCCAGCCATGGTAAGGTAGTAGGACATAGTGTTCCAGAGATTATGTGCATTGTTATGTTGATCTGGACGTCAATTCATTTGGTATGTAACCATCGAGCCCAGACAGATGGGCAATACTCGACTGTCGAATAACAGAGGGACATTGCTGATGTCTTGAGTGTCTGAGAAATAGCGCCCCAGGTTGAACCAGCCAGTTTGCGGAGTAGTTGTTTGGAGTGCTTAGTTTTGCTGCAGTTTTCTTCATGTGCTTCTAGAATGTTAGTGATCTGTCCAAAGTCACGCCAAGGTATATTGGTATCAGGCCGCGTTTTATGTGCTGCACAGTGAGGTGGATGCAAAGCTCACGATTCGCATTTACGTTGTTTAGGTGGAAGACGCTGAAGACTGTATTTTTGGTGCTCGGTTGTAGGCGCCGTTTCTTGAGAAAGTCTGTTATTTCCTCCAAAGCCTTGTTCAGTACCTCCTCAATCTCAGTAAATGAGCGACTTTGGGTCTCGAGGGCAATGTCATCTGAGTACACATACTTGTGCGACTGTGTTTTAGGTCTTATGTTACGTGTTTAGACTCGAATAAACAGTAGCACAAGAAAGAGTGAAAACAACAAGCCTTGAAAAAATATAATAATTTATTTCCCTGAAAAATTCTGTAAGAATGGAAAAAATATGAACTTACGGTTTTAAGAATCAAATTAAAAAATAATCCGAGAATAATTACGAATATAATTTTTGAAGTCCTTATAACAAAATGTTCTAATGACTTCAAGTTCGAGTCTCATCGAAGAATCCAAGATGGAAGACTATAACGTACGCTGTAACCTGTAGTGTTGAAGTCTACAGTTGCTTGTAGAAACAAGTTATCACTCCAGGTTTTGAAATCTGAACAAATTGTTATAAAACTGTCCTCGTTCAACAATTTCACATGAGCACACGTATTTCCCAGGAGAATTTTTTAAAATCCTTTTGAAATCCAAGTAATTGTAAATAATTCCAATCCAAGTAGTTTAAAATAACTCCAAACAGCACAACATACAACTTCAAGAGTATGAAAAAGCCCAACTTCTGCTGAGAATATCTCTCAAAAACAAAGGTTATATCGTAATCTAAAACGCAAAATGGTGTCTGATGATCATGTTCAGAACCTCGTAGAAATTATGTACTTGTTAAAGATCACGTACATCAAGTGTGGCCATGGCGCAAACCAATCATTTTACTCGAAGAAATAAACCAGAAATGTTTATATCTTAAACACATAGACCCATCATGACCTTGACAACAACCAATCATTTTAAAATAAACATAGAACTTATTTCTGTGGTTGCTACTAATTTTGAATCAAGGTCAGAATCTAGATCAACACCTGGTAGTTTACAAAACGAACAGTCAAGGTCAAATTATTTTCTGTAATAAAAAAAGACAAACAAACAATTAAACTGAAATAAATATATATTAAACGAATATAATTAAATCAAATATACATAACATAGGCAGGTCATTGATATAGACATTGAAGAGACTTTGGCGAATGAATAGACCCCGTAGGTGTTTGTGAGTTTGAGGTCTCCACTAGGTACAGCTCTCTCTGATGTACACTCTGAAGCGCCTGTCGCGAAGGAACAGTTCGATAGTCTGAACTATCCAGCGAGGCAATACTCTGGAAATTATTAGTAACAGTCATGCATGCCAGACCGTGTCATATGCCGCTGTTAGATCAAGGAAAACTACTCCAGTTTAAGGTTCCTCTGAAAACCGTTTTCAACAAACGTATTCATGGCAAGAACTTGACCGTAAGTGCTGCCACCATGCCTGAAGCCTGCCTGCTCAACAGTAATGATTTTCTCCAAGTCCGGACTGATCCTTTGGAGTATCAGGCGCTTCAGTACACCAAAACATATCTTTGGGATCTTTTATAGGCTTTACGATCGTAATAATCTTTGTCTGGCGCCACAAAGTCGGCATGCACATTTCCCTAACAACACGGGTGTATAAAGCAGCGAGCCAAACATTTTCCTTTGCGCCAAGATGCTTCAGGCAGGATATTGTCATATTATGCTGCTTTGCCTGATTTGATGTTTCAGAGTACTTTTTAAATTCTCTGATGTAAATGCCTCTGGAGTATTTTGATCTAGTACATCTGACATCCAACGGCAGTATGTCGCTACTCATTTTGTACTTGACGTTGGTGCTGTTTATCCAGGGGTGCTTTAGCAACATCATTTGGTCTGACAACAGGATGGACTTGAACTGGTGGTTGCTGAGCGGTGCCAAGTCGGCGAATCAAACTCAAGTATTTCCGGCTGGAGGGCGTGAAATTGAGTGATCATGTACTTTCCACGCATCGAGTATGCCTGGTAGTGTGCAGGGATTCAATCATGTGATCTGCTATGTCTGGATCCCCAGATGATTCAGACTCCTTGAGAAGAGCTTGAGAATCTTCATTCAAACAGCGTGTATAGACTGAACGACGGACACGATGAACAGACTGAGTGGCTGCCTTGAATATGGCTCTTTGGAAGTGGTGATAAGCTTCATTAACTGGGATGCAGCGAGATGGTATAGTGAATATGTTTCACTCCAATGTGTCCCTGTATTTCGCTAGCATGATAGCACATCATAAGAATAAATAAGTTTACTTAAACTTTTATTCTGATGCAGATTGATTTTGATCCGTTATAAACAATATTCTTCTCAAAAATTTATTATGTATACTTGAGACTGTAAAACGTATCTCTAAAAGATACCGAGTAAACTGTAATGAAAACAATCTTTCCCGACACGTCCAAAAGGTACCAAGTAAACGATAAATTATACTAATTTTTATACACACGTCTAAAAGGTACTGAGAAAACGAAAATTTACCTACATGTCAGATTCAGCTTATCTCAATTATAATGTTGCATTTTCTTCACAAATGCCATGTGCTACTAGTGTCAGAGGTTTCATCTCTATCATCTCAACTAGTAGCAATCAGAGATTGCAGCTAACATATCATACATCTTCATCTATAAACAGCATCGGAGACGGAGACTAACCAAATAAACCAATGTCCTAAATAAAACTATGGTTTGTCTAAATGTTTCCTACTTAAAATCGAAGTTCTTCTGTAACATGATATATATGATTTCAAATTAAAATGTACTTATTTAGAAAATGTGGATTCCATATTAGATTTGGTTTTCTTTGTCAGTTTACATTGTCACTGACAATGACTTTTTAGCTTTCACTGTGAAAGATGATATTGACTGCTAAAGAGCATACTTAGAAAAAGACATGTCCTTAGACACGTATCTATCTTTTTGCAACTAAAAGCGTCGTTGGAAAGAAGTTTGTTTGTATACAATACATTATAGTCGTACCTCTGGCCATATTTCGTTCTCGAAGAGACCATAGTTTGATTTTAAAATTACATAATTTAACAATATTATAAATCACATAGCTATAAAGCACATAATTCTCAGTACACTTCCATTATATAAACCATTATTTTCTGCGGTGTTTTCCATTCTTTGATAACAGAATCTTTTCTGATCAGAAAATATACATGATCATTCTTGCCTCTGATTTGCACCAATCATATATCATTTTTGAATGCCACAACGTAGAACTGTACATCTTATTAACATTGGATGTAAAATAAAAACCACATCCAACATTTTGTATATTTAACAGAAAATAGACTTTTAAGGTAATGAACAAGAAGCCCACAGGAAAATGTTTGAGAGCTCGACAGAATAACAGACTGAGTGCAGAGGTACCAAAACAAAACAATAAAAACAAGAAAGATAGGTTCAAAATCCTCAAAGTTCGTGCTAGTTGCATACATTTAGGATTGCCTGACTTGCACGTATGTGTGGGGGTGGGTGGGTGGGTGAGGGGGTAGTTGGATGAATGGAAATAAGTGGCAAGATTAACGCTATAATAAATAACTCAAGAACCTAAATAGAAAAGAATTAAAGAATTAAATCTATTTTGTTTTGCAAATAAAAAAGAAATGATGAAACAATGAAATAATTTAAATCACAATTATTTCTTCTTAGAAAATATTTTATCAAATATTGACGTGTGCAATTTTTCAGGTATTTGATGCTTTTACTGTGAATGTTTCCTTCCTTACCGATCTCATCTTCATAATTTCTGCCAGCAATCGACACTCCAGACTTTGTATTCATCTTGACATTACTACTTCCATGGAGGGTTATCAGAGTTGTTAACAGTAAGCCTACTCTCTCTCTCTCTCTCTCTCTCTCTCTCTCTCTCTATATATATATATATATATATATATATATATATATATATATATATATATATATATATACTATGGTTTATAGACGTTGCATTGGCCAATGTGTCCTTATTATGTTTGTTTTAGAAAGAAAGATAGCAATGTTTTTTGCCTATTGCAAAATCAAGAACAGAACACAAACCGAGCTGTCACCAATGAATTCGCAGAGATTTCGATGACATCCGTGTAATACATGTCCAAAGGTGTCTCATCATTTTGGCAATGGATTATATTAAAATTATGTACCCTAAAAGAAAAGCATCTAGTATATGTGTGATTGATAGGAGTCTATTTCATTCTAGTAGATTACACATCAAATGCAGGTGACGAGAACGTAGATCTAGGGGTGAAATTCTATTCCAACATGCATTATCAGCGATATGAAGAAAAAAATTTCCGTATATTTTCATTTAAGGTTTAGTCGTAGCAGTGAAAGACCACGAACATTTTCGGCTGAAACTCGTATACGGACGAAAGAAAAAGATTCAGAACAACTTGAGAGATACAGAAAACCTCATGCATAAATACAGGGTAAGTAGCGATCCTACTTGTGTTGCGTCACATCTCATATAAAGTTCCGAAAAAAATTTAGAACATCATTGTCATAATGGAATCAAAGTTTAAAGGAGGAAACATGTTTACAAGAAAGCATTTCGACATAACAAGACATAATGATACAAAAGTAACTTTAACGTAGAAAATCAGAACTACTCTCATAAATATATTGATCGCATCGATTCCCCAGAGTAATAACTATTAGGAGTAGCAAACTGATTATATTTTCAAACTTGTATAAAGCTGAATGACACCTTTTCCGTCATAATTTTAGATGGGTTTATATTTTGTCTTTTGAATAGCACATGTAAGGAAATGTTTTTACTATGTAGCTCCTGTTGCCGTCACAAAGAGCATGAATTTGTGCTAAAAATTATTAACTACACGTACATAGTTTTGAAACCAAGAATACAAGTGAAGACAATTTGATTCTTAAAATGGGTAATATTAACTGGATTGCACTGATTCTCATCGCTTATGCAAGTATTTTTATGTCCTAACAGAATAGTAGTGTCAAACCACAACTCACAGACATGTATACTCAACATGTTTGACGTAGATATGATCACCACTCGACTACACTCCAGTGTGTGTGTGGAGTGAGAGAGAGATTAACATGTCAGCACTAATTAATACCATTGATAAGGAATTTTGAGTTCTTCACGGGGAGCGGAAAATGTGAGTAGATGCTATAAATCGTTTAGTATACCATATGGTTAGCATATGCAGATCAGCATGCTCAAGCTGCAGAAAAAGCACGAACGTCACGGATGACATCAAAGGTAAAGTTCGAATCATATGCTACTACAAATAAATATTCGAATATTCGATGTAAAAGGTGCATACTACCTCTACACTTCTTAAACAGAACATAATACCCGTCTTGTTGTGATAAATTAGTAACTAGATTTAAATAACAATACAATTTTGGTTTAATTTGATCATCGGTATAATTGTAAATACTATCATGTCTTTGATTTTGTCTTTCCGACACTTTATCTTGTTTATGTTGATAAATGTTAATGTAAATGTATCAAGCAAAATAATTACTGACACATTTTTACTCTGACCATGTTTCACGTGAAGGGTCATGAGTAAAACTGAGATATGATAGAGCTGGTGTATTTTAAGAAGCGAAATTCTAGTAGGAAACATTTCTGCATAATTGGTTCATCTTATTTATCAAATCAAGTTTTAAAATGAATCCTAAAATAAATTAATTTCGAGTAAGAAAATGTAACTGCTCCATGCTGATTTCAAATCCAATCTCACATACGTGGATAAATAACATTTTTGACGTAGGTCTGATCACCACTCGACTACACTCCCGTGTGTGGTGACTTAGGATATCTATGTTTTTAATAGATATAAGGAAATATTTCAAGAGTGAAGTGGGTAACATTACATCGTCACGAATGGCTGTTTCCTTATATTTACTCAAACAACGTTGATTTTTTTCTTTTTATTATCAACCATCTATTTGCATGGACTTTTTCACCAATCCGTGCCAACGCTATTAATGGCTGCATTTCAACGACCGAATGAATATTCCGAACGTTTTTCAATAATTTTAGCACAGTAACCTATTACAAATTAAACTTGTACATATAATGTTTAAAATTATGTATTTTGTCAAATTAGGGAAATTTTCAAAAAGTAAAATGAAGATAATTTTATTTTTGTTAACAGATTTCTTGCGCGGTTTGATAGTGAACGTTGTTGGGGTGGGTGTACTTTTGAAATATCAGAGTAATTTGAGAACAAAGCATATTTAAAGAAGAGATTTAATGATTCTGAGTTTACATGTTCGAATTATGGGTCTTTAGTTTTGTTTATTCCTACGTTCTAAGGGTTATTTTTTGCCCTTGGGACACTTAAGTCTGGTACTCTAACAGACACTGCACCCAAATGTTGACTGTCACATAATTTCGCTTTCCAATCAACACTCATCAATGCCTTTTTCTTCAAAACTTTCAAACTTGATTACGATTCTGCTGAGAGTTAAATTCGCTGCTTAAACAATTTTATTATTCTCTCTAATCTTGAAGTTTTAAAAAGGGTGACCAAGTGGTCTAAAGCGCTCACCTTTACGGATCGTTGCCATCTCAACTCTGTCTGTGTGGGTTCGAGACTCGGGTTCGGCCTAAGTGAGTATGTGAGGGTTTTAACGCCATTTTTCAGCACACGATAGGCTATGCATGGCGGCCAGTATTAATGGTGGAGGAAGAACCCGGGAAAACCTCGGGAAGAACCACTGACCCACGAGAAGTTACTGGCATGCTTTCTCACATACCACACATTGGCCGAATCCTAGACTCGAACCCACGCAGACAGAGGTGTGATGGCAGTGATCCGTAAAGGAGAGCGCTTTAGACCACTCGGCCACTCGGGGCCCCGACGTTTATTGATATAATAATATCTTAATATGGAATGGAAGGTATGGTAAAGATAGAGATGCCTGTAAATTTACTTTTGGTAATGTATATTTGAATGACTATGCTATTTTGAGCCTGAACCTCATACACTCTAAATTCACTATCTAAATTCACTTTTGGGTGACGGCTACTTATTAATGACCCATTATACCTTTATCATTTTGTTGTAGAGCATAATTCATATCAGTCGTTCAAAGGATCTATAAAATACTGCAACGAGTACAAAAGAGAACAATTTTGCGGCATCTAAAATCCTAACCACTATAATGAATTAGTATCATGTATTAAAGCAAAGCGACACATTATTACGTCGGTAAACAAAAATGATTTAAATTTTCTTCTCGAGAAATTATCAACCTTTATAAGATTATCTGCTAGCAAAACATTTTAAACTATACATAAAATTCACTGCTGGCAAAACATTTGAAACTAGACGCACAGTTCACTGCTAGCAAAATATTTCAAACTAGACGTACATTTGTTACTCACCTTCGATCTAGTAGAACCTAGTTTGAAAGTAGCTGTCATAGATTAAAAATGGAACATACTAAGGATAAGAAATCATTTAAGACATATCCAACAAAGATAAAAATACACCATTTCACTACTTACTGTAGATTATAAGATTTCATCACCATCAATTGCTTGTTGGGTCTAGAATATCCTCCCTTCTATTATTAGTTACAGTCAAAATTGTTTTTTGAAAGGGAGATTTATTGTTGAAAAAAATCATTTTGTATGACCTGATGAAGTATCTTGAGGAAAATATTAATCTGGTCTTCCCTTGCTGATAGAATTCGAAAAAGCTTTCGACTCGGTCGAATGAAACTTTCTGCAGAATGCCCTGAGTTCTTTTAACTTTAGGGAATCTATTGTCAGAGGTTGAGAGCATTCTGCAATAAATCAAAACGTTCTGTCATTAAAAAAATGGACACTTATCCCCTTGTTTCAATTGGAGAGGGACACCATTTAGCATCTTTCTTATTTATAATAGAAATTGAACTTCTTGCAACAGAACTAAAAAAGAACACAACATTTTACAAGCATTTCTTATAATGAAATGGAGTTCAAATTAGTCAGTACGCTGATGACTATCACGAACTCCCCAAAACCTAGTCAAATACTTAGAGATGGGGATGGTGAATGTTTTTGAACGGCAATAATCATTAACATAACGCAGAAAACAGCAGAAAATACATAAAGAATATTACGTTTATTGGCCTAACACTAGCAATGCACACCCTCACACATTCCCTCCAACACTGTATCTCGCGACGATACAATGTTAAATGAAACAAAAATAATATAAACTAATTCAAGTTTTGTTATTCAGCTCTCTTATTATTGTACAGTCCTATCATTGCACTGCATTACGAACTCACGAGAGTCAGCTTTCCTACTTGTATCCTGATCCGAATAACACTCCGACTTCCAATTTATCATTCACCGACCAAAATGCTTGACGAAGTCTGTGGGGTCACACACACCCTTCCTGCGCTTCGAATCCACCCGTCATCGGCCAAAATGCTTGGCGAAGTCTATGGGGTCAAATAACCCGTTTCGCCTGCCTGCCTGAACCCCCCTTATCTTCTATCTCTGACTAATGGCAACATGTTTCGCACAACCTGTTAATTTGACGGCTTTGTGTGACAATGACACTGTTTTTTTATTAGAAGATCATCCTTCCTTTGTCCTTGAATATAACCATGCAGCCGTTTAACGACTTTGCCTCGGCATCAGGTCTGTATTACAATGTTCTTAAATCCAAGGCTATTTGGATCGGGAAAAGAAACATTTCCTATGAAGAAATATGTGTCGAAATCGATATAAACTTGTCAATCTCCAATTTTCTGTGAGTAGATTTCTCTTTCAACTTTGGATTATATAGTTGAACTGAATTATTTGACGTAATTTGAAAAAAGTAAAGAAATCGCTCGGCTGATGAAGAAGTAAAAGTTGTCACGTATTAGAAAAAATTACTTTGATAAAATCCTTAAATTTATCACTATTTATTCATCTTTATTCTGGCAAATGAAGGACAAATATTTAGAAAATTTAGATATATACTATTATTGATAATCAGTAAAATCAGACTGAAGGAAATCTCTAAAATAGTTAAAATTGTATTTTAGCTTGATGCTATTTATCCTTTATCTCAATGTAAAAATGAACCATCGACTGTTCAGGAATACTTGTTTCAAGATGTTCTTAATTTACTAACTTTATACAATTTTAAATAATGCACATTCTGATGCACAAAGATTTCCATTAAAGTTTTGGTGAAATAAAACGAACAACACAAACTAATAGTTGTATACAATACTTTGCTCTTATCTCAATTATACCATTGAAGTGGGAAAAGAATCTTAAAAGTTGTTTTTGAAAGTGGAAATACTTCCCATGTACTACTCGACAAAACTTCGCTCCTTACGGTAAGAGCAAATAATAAATTTATTTATATCCATTTAATGAAAAGCATTATACAAAAGCCAAATGGTAAATATCAAACTTGGTTCAGGCAGCTAGAGTGTGCAATAGTGCAATTGAACGGACCAACTCTTGTTCTGACTCAACTCTGTACAAAACTCAGAGAACTGATTACCCTTAATTTTCGATTTCTACGTATATTGGATCCCACATTTTAAAATTACTCGAACATATGTCTTTCTAGGAAATAAAAAGATTCATGATCTTATCAACTTTCTAATTTTGCTTGTAAAATATGTTATATTGAGATCACGTTGTGCATCAAAAGTATCAAATCTAACATATTATAAAAATTGTGTTTTATCATACAAAAGGCTGGAAAAATATTTCGCCGAAGTAAGTAATCAAAGTGACCTTTTCACAAAAAGTGGACCCTTTTGTCAATTTTTGATTT
This sequence comes from Sinohyriopsis cumingii, assembly GCA_028554795.2. Classification (NCBI taxonomy): domain Eukaryota; kingdom Metazoa; phylum Mollusca; class Bivalvia; order Unionida; family Unionidae; genus Sinohyriopsis; species Sinohyriopsis cumingii. The sequence continues at coordinate 9,960,348 of CM068834.1, read as the reverse complement.
GATTTCTTAGTTTTTTCTTTACTGACACATGAAACATACAAACAGGCAATGTAAAATATATTGGGATTTGTAAACGAGTGGTTAGTTTTGTACAATATTTGTTAGTGTATGAGTCTGTGTGTGAATATGTGTGTTGTGTCTCAATAAAGGAACATAAGTAGAGATTAGGGCGGAAAATAATTTTAAGGTAATACCCAATACACCTGGTCAGGTTGTGACATAGGAGAACATACTGACAACTTTGTTCAACAAAACGTCACAGATGAAACAAAACAATGAATACATATATCAGTATTCGCAACAATTAAGGAATAGTCTTAGAAAAATTCACTTGAATAAACTAAGAGAGTTTTGGAAGATTATGAAACAAGTTAGCAACGCAGAATGAGAATTGGCAAATGAAAATTTAAGAGTTTTATGTTGGTTTTTTAAAAGAGAGATTGAATTCAACCCCAGTGATACTTAAAACGTTTGAAGTAGACGTTTACATCAATGATAATGATGAAATCCTTAATGCCTACATTACAAGCGATGAATTACTTTAGGTGTTACGAAACTTAAGAATTGCAGAGACGGAATTCTAAATAAGTGTATAGAAACAACCTCAAAACTAATGTTTTCTCTTAAATAAAGTCGTCTGTTACGACTCTGTGGTGGATGCGAAAACACCACGTTAGAGTAGAATTCAATAAACATTATTTCTCTTTACTTGGAGGTAACATAGACATTGTATTGCTACTTAGATTTCAAATAATCATAACTATCCAATCACACGTCCAAGAGTATAGAATTTTCCGAATGAATTCCAATAGTGTTGAATGTGCTCATGTACCACAATGATACAATCCAAAATACCTTCTAATGATTTCATAATATCCCCAAACAAGCTTTAATACAGTCCATCAGCACTTTTGTAATTCCATTGAATGATTTAAATAATTCCTGTAATATTATATTTGAAAACAACTATGAAAGCTGATGATAGATTCTGAAAGACTGATATGAAATACAAATGAAGACTTTGTTTGAATAACCTACATTTATACACAAACTGTTTCCTCACCTGTGACGCAATAGAATGCCCTGGAAATCCTTAGATGTGGACATTTGCTACTGAAATATTCCATCAAATCTCAACAATTTCACTTCCAGAACATTCTTAGTTCGTAAACGATATTAGGCCTTGAACTCAAATTTTTATACATGTGTTCAAAAGATTATCACAGAAAAGAGTTAGGCACAACCTTCAAAGTGACAAAACTTTTAGTATGGTTTAGTTTTAATATCTCTCTAAAGAACTGTCTCTGGGAATGTTCAAGAGGAGCAAATTATGGTCAACAAGTGTTGGTTGCCTGACATGGTCTTAGGTAAGGGACCGACACATTATACCGTTATTCTGCTAAATGGTTCGTCATATGTTGGAATAGGTTGCAGGTGACCGTTATGTATTTTCTGATTGGGTTTTCCACTACTTGGCAAGTGTGACACGATCTTTAATTTTTAGAAACGTCACTTTTAATTTGTGTCCAACATAAATGATTCATTATCTTGGAATAAGTCTTATTGACTCCTAAATGACCATCCAAGGAAGTTTCATGGGCTAGACTAAGAACCAGTTTTCACCAGTGGGTACCCCAGATGGTCTCCATTTTCTTATAAGGAACCCATTTTTCACAACATAACAAACTGATACCCGTGTAGCTTCAGCTTGCTAGTGGCTGTCGGAACAAACACACGATCTCAGGATCTTGTTCCTGTTCCTTCTCGACAACGTGTGATTGTCTTTTGTCCCCCTGGACTAGGAGAACGAGTAGTAAAAAGAGGATCAATGTGATTAATAGTACTGGGGTAATCAATGCGAAGAGCGAAAGTGACTTCTTCAAAAACTGACCAATAAATATGTCAGCTAAATGAATAATTTCCTGATCAACATCACTCTCAAGAGATCTTTTTGCCATATATCTGGTAATTGCAGAAGTAGGATACAAATCAAAGATTTCAATCTCAACCAGATCAAGCTTTTTATCCAAGCAAGGCTTATCTCTTACAAGTGGAATATGCACAACCGTATCACTAATTAGGACATTGCCTTGTAATAGGTGAATACCCTCAGGGCACGGGTCCTGAGACTAAGTATGATAACAAATTGACACAATGGAGAGGTGCATTGGCAAATCTGTTATCTACTCCCTGAATACAAATACCTAAATGTTAAGAAGGGATATGGATTTCTGATCAGTCTTATCCGAAGCTTGATATTTAAGCGTTGTGCCAGATTTAGATTTAGAAGTACTCGTATGAGACGGAGATGGTTCGTTAGCACATTACTGCTGAGAACTAGACCCTCGGCCAGAATATACATCGGAAACAACATTAGGCCTTGAACTAAAATTTAGTAAACATCCTTAAAAGCACGAGAAAAATAAGATAGGCACAATCTTCAACATGAAAAAGTCAGGTATACAATATAAATTATATAGGAATAACATTTCTAAATTTTACTTGGCTGGATGGGATTTTATGTGTTATTTACAAGGGTACTAGAAGTCAAATTAAAACCAGAGACTTATATTTCTCAAAGTCTTGTTGCAACCGTTCTAAAGCCCGTTGACTTTCGGGATAATAGGCAGAATACTTAAAATCTAATTTATACATCTCGTGCTGGAAAATTTCCAGACATTAACGTTGACCCTTGATCAGATTAGTAGATTTTGGGAAATTCACAAATTGGTTTAAAAGAACTTCATCAATGCTCTTGCTATCTTTTTAGTTTTAATAATCCTCAAGTCCTCAAAGGGATAGCCGCTAGAAATCTTGTGGAAGCATACATTAAAGTTAACAGGTATCTTTTTGCCTGACTTAGAGGTAACGGACTAACACAGTCTTCCATTATTCTACTAAATGGCTCGTCAAATGTAGGAATACCTTGCAGAGAATAAGTCTCGGGTAACCTCTGTTTAGGATTTCCTAATATTTCACAAGAATGACAATATTTACAGTGTTTAGAAACATCACTTTTTATTTTCGGTAAATAAAAATGATTCAAGATCTTGTGATAAGTCTTATTAATTCCAAAATGAACAGCCACGTTAGTTTCATGCTCTATGCTAAGAATGTCCTGTCTGGTGGACTTCGGAAAATCAATTTGATAGCTCACTGACCATTTGTCACCAAGGGGTAACCGAACTGGTCTCTATTTGCTCATTAAAACCCGAATTTTCACCAAATAACAAACTGGTACATACCCTCAATGGGTAAAGACGCCAGTGTCAGGGAGATTGAGACTAAGTCTAATCATAAAGTTACAATGGAGAGGAACATAAATAAAGCCGCACTCTACTGTCTACATAAGAACATTTGCACCAGAAGAGGACAACTCAGTTAAAGGCAAATTACCTGATAAAACAAAATATGAGACATTTCCGCGTCCCTTACTATTTTAATAGGTTTAGCATGTCAGAATAATCAGTAAATAAAATAGAACCTGAGATTTGTTTGACAAACAAATATTTTGCTTTCATTACTTGAGCTAGACCTCTTTGATATAATACAATTGTTTAAATTGCGCTGTCTTTATTTTGTTACCCTATTTGTTAATCTCTGGCAACCAGGCATCGAATTTGCAAGAGAAATAGAACACTTATTTAATAGGTGGTGCTCAGGTGAAAAGGTTGATCAAGACTAATATAGCCTCAAATGACTGATATTAGTTGAAGTGTTCAAGAATTGCATTCTTAGTGACGACAAAGACTACATTGATGACGAAAAGGTCGAACTTTTGGACAATGATTCTCGTCCAGCTGACAATTATTCCTTGATTCACAGTTTTTTTTGTCAATAAAGCTTCCACTCAGCAATGTTTTGATTAGAAAAAACATTCCAGTCTCTTACAAATAATTTCAAATCTCAATCAGGTACAAAACATTAGGAATCAAGTTTCTGAGGTCGCTGATTGAAATCCTTGTCTTCTACATGGACTTATTGCATGAAGAAAAAGGCACGTTATTTCCGATTGCTAGAGATTTAAAAATAACACGATAGAGCTATTCCTAAAGGTTCTTATTTCTAAGAAGTTAAGGTCACGGTCATCTATTGAAATTAATACAATTGTTGGGTCAAACAAACCCCAGTCTGATTTTATTATGCAAAAGTTGAACCATGCATGTCGACAGTTTCTATATTACGTATTGGTGGTTCTGCCAAGCCTATCCCAATAACGGTTTTAAGGGACACATATATATTTATTATCAGGTAGTTTTATTTTATTAGAAGACTTGTAATGAAGTGTTCTTATTCAGGGTGTAGAGTGAAGAAATGATCATCTCCATCGTGCATATTTGTCATCATACTTATCTGAACAGTGACATCTTTACCGATTGAGGGTATTCATTTATTGCTAGACAATGTCCTGGCTGAAGATAAGGTTGTGGATATAGCTGACAAGCCTTGAGAGACTAGAAAATCCTTTTGAAAAAGAAATTATTGACTTAAACGTAGCTTGTGCAGTCACTAGAGCTACATCAAAAACAGCTTTTAAGAATGTTGTTGATAAGGAAATTATTTATTTAGCAGACACAGTAATTGGTAATGGTTTTCATGAGGACTCTTTGACCCTTGCATGGATCTATCAAGAGATATTTATCACAGTGATCCTTTCTTACTATTCATTCTTTCTTTATTATATTCAAGATAACAGGCGACAAGCATCCCGTTGTTGAACAGGAACACGAATCTGAGATCTCCTTTTTATTTCAGATGAATGTTAGCAAAACTGGAGACACAGAAGTACCTATTTGTTTCTTGTTAAACATTTGGCTCTTATGAAAAATGGAGACCACCCAAGGTACCCATTGGTGATGAGTAATCCAAGAGATTTCATATTCTTGTTCATAAGTCCTATGGACAGGAAACTCTTACCCTAGCCAACGAATCTCCTTTGGCTGGTCATTTAGGGATCGATAAGACGTATTACAAGATCTTGAGTCATTTTTATTGGCCGAAAATTAGAAGTGACGTCTCTAAATAATGTAGATATTGCATACTTGTAAATGGACTGTAAATCGAATCAGAAACACGTGTGACACAGTTTCTACCTACTCCTACATTTCACGAACCGTTTAGCAGAATAATGGTAGACTGTGTCGGTCCCTTATCTAAAACCAAGTCAGAAAACTAATACTTGTTTACAATACTGTGTTTGTCCACAAGACTTCTGGATGCTAATTTTTTGATGAATATTATAACCAGAACCATACTAAACGCTTTGATAAGGTTTCTTTTGCACATTTTGGCCTTTCCAAATCGAATAAATCTAATCAAGGTTAAAAAATTAAGTCTGAAGTTTTCTAGCAAGTTATGCATGAATTGGGCATCTAATAATTTAACTCTTCTGTCTATCACGTTGAAAGTCAATATGATTTAAAAAGATTTCATCAATCTTTGAAAAATATGATTCTGTCATATTGCATTGATACTGAAAGGACTGGGACGAAGCTGTTCATTTCATTGTATGTGCTGTTAGGGAATCAGTTCAAGAATCATTAGGTTTTAGTCCTTTTGTATTTGGTTTTGGACATAATGTCTTTGGACCAATGCAGTTATTTAAAGAGAAACTTCTTTCAACTGAAGATTCAGAAAGTAATCTTCTTGACTATGCTTCTTATTTCAAACATAAGTTGTCAAAGGTTTTTCTGAAGTTGCAAGAATTAAATACGAAGGAAAAATGTTTTCATCCTGCTGCAAGATTTCTGGCTCTCTTTCCAATATCTGAAAATCCTCTTCAGGCTAAGTATTATAATCCTTATACCGTTCGAAAGTAGGTGGCTACATTTATATCATTATCACTCCTAAGAGTCGAAAAGAAGAACAACGTTGCCATATAACATGTTACAAGAGAATATTGAAAGAGATGGCGCTGTGAAATATGCAGTCAATTTAGTTTTAGCTGTCTAACAGTGAGGATTTAACGGATGGAATGAAATTTGACTAGTGACCTTGGTGTATTCAATTTTTGGAATTTAGAAATAATGAATAATCTGCACAAGAAACTTTCACGTCTACAGCAAGAAGAAACAAATGAAGTACTCCAGCTATTATTTGAATATTGGCACTTGTTTCCAGATGTTCCAAAACGTACAAATCAGATCAAATTACCAGGGTATTGAAATTGTAGATTCCACACCCGTGAAGCAGCATATGAACTGGATGAACCGTCTCAAACAGGAATTAAAAAAAAAAAAAGAAATTCAGTATTTGCTGGTAATTATTCCCTATATACAAGTAAAGGTGACTTGAGTTAACCATATATTCGTGTGCCAAAACCAGATAAAACTTTTTGCATGTGCACAAACGATAGAAAAGTAAATAGTTTGACCAAAAGAACTTCATTTCCGTTGCCTAGATTCCAGGATTGCATCAACACCATTGGAAATGCTAAATATGTCATCAAGTCTGACCAACTGAAATGATTCTGGCTAATCCTACTCAAGGAAAGAGCAAAGGAAATGTCTAGATGGACCTTGTCAAAATTATGTTTTACGCATGGGATAAAATGTTCACCTTGTACTTTCCAACGTTAAATTAAAATGGTTACATCTGGTATAGATAACTGACACTTTACCACGACACACAGGATGATCACTTAAAAACCATTAGGTAATTATTTAATAGATTCAGTGATGCAAATTTGACAATTTATGTAAACGGAGTTTTGTTATGCTTGAGGTGTATGTTTGGGACATATTCCGCACACGATTTTAATTTCCTGTGCCTATTAGTTATGTCATGCGTGAGGTGTATTTTTGGGACATGTTCTACCACACGACCAAGTTATACCTATAACAGATAAGGTCAAGGTTATCTCATAATTTCCTTTGCCTATTTTGCTCCAACTTTTCCATAGCTGCTGAACCTCTGACCAATTTTTGTAATAAGGACACAACGTTATATTGGTCTGAAAAATTTAGGCTTTTGGTAGGTAAAAGCTATATTTAAGAGCATACCAATTCTTTTAGCTCCAAATTTCAGTCAATTATTTAAACTATCTTTTGATGCAAAGTGATGTTGTTTTTAGTAGTGTATTGATTCACGAAGACAACAATGGCGTAGATTATTCAGTGTGCTATTTTTCTAAAACATTAAGCAAGTACCATATAAAGTATTCTACAATCGATAAAGAATGTTTGGTGTTGCAACACTTTGATGTGTATTTTATTTCAGCTCCTTCTTCAATTATTGTATTCAGTGAACACAAACCCCTTACATTAATTAGAAAGATTGAAGACAAAACTCAGATATTATTAAGATAGAGTTTGATGATGCTCGAATAAAATATTTACATAAGGTACATCAACGGAAAAGATAATCTAATTGCAGATGTACTTTCACGAGTTTAGACCTATTATATTGTACATTTTATCATTTGTAAGACATAATCTTTTGTAACTTTAATCATGTATTTTTAACTAATATTTAAAATAAATATTTATTGTACAAGTCTTTCATCATATTTATGAGTTAATGTATTATGTTTATTTCATTTGTATTTTTGTTGGATTTTCTCCATGAATATATGTCCTGATAATGTTGAACCTGAGTAATGACATTTGTTTTGGAAACAATATTATAAATACCTAATATTTATCCATTAATATTTGTTACATAATCAGATCATTATCGATGAAAGTAAACAAATATACTTCTCTCTGAATGTAGGTTAGTAGTTATTTACATGGAATTCCTAAACAGTTTTGAACAATTTTAGATACGAGACTGACTTACAACTAGACTGTATTATTGTGTCGTATCTTTTCATATACTGTTGGTTGCTTGAAAAGAACTAATATTTGCCATAACATCTGAAGAAAACTCTAAAAATGTCTTGACGTCGAATTCAGACAAGGATATTTTAAATTATATTAGTGCGATAGATCCAAATACCGTTAGCACATAGTCACATTCCAGGCCAGTGGTACATTAACACATTCGAGACTACATTTTCATAAACAATTAAATGTCCGAATTTATTTGGAATATGAATGGAATTAAATTGGAACTTCATATAGTAGGACTTGTGTTAGAACTCTTAAGACTATTTATGATTTGATTCACAATACTGATACTGTGAGTTCTTATAAAATTGTCACTTTGTATTTTAGGGAAATAAATTATTTGCTGAATTTTACAAAACATGTCGGTCGTCGCTTTTTTCTGTTAGATAGTTTTCATAAAATCTAGCATTATTTTAAAAATATCTTTTTCTATGCATTTCAGAGAATCAAGGTTCATGCGTCTGATAACCACGATCTGAATATAGAATATCGCTGTTACAATGATTAAAGCAAAATGTCTTTCAGCACCGAGATATTTTTCGCTTTTCATTCGCAGGCGGATCTTTTCAACGAGTTCTTTTGTTAGTATTGTGGTACAAAAGCCGGTTAATTTGTTGTACATGTAGCTGAACGTGTGAGCTACAAATTGGCGTGCTATTTGTAATCAACAGTGTAGGTCGATCTCTGTTATAGGTTTGAGAGAGTCAAGAATGATATGCTTGGAAAGATTCTAAAATGATATTTTTATATGTTGTACATGGTTTCAAATGAAATATGTATGTGCTTTAAAGTGTCCAAAATGATATGAATATAGTGTTTTAGTGGATGTTAGACTCTTTGGTCAGAAAACGTAGGTAACAGAAAAGAAGAAGAAGAAATAAACAAAAACCATCAAGTTATGTAAAACTTAACAAACAATAAAATTACTAAAGTAATGAATGAAAAATGGGAGAGGAACTTACATAAAAAGAGAATCCATATTAGTCCTTATAATGGTCAATGAAGATCCCTAACGAATAAAAGTTCCTAACAATTTCAATACCGGGTAATGTACTGGTCCTTCAAGAACCGTGACGTTGTCAAGATGACTTTGACCAGAATTCTTTCGAATTATTTATAATTTTATTGTCCAAATAATAAGCATTTTCTGTCACCAATGATCAGTCCAAACAAATGTTTTGCTCTCGAACAATATTAAGTACAACATAAAATGAATCTGCAAAATAGAAACACAAAAAGTTTGAATGAACCCGAGTAATCGGGATAAAACTTAATGCTTAATTTTCGCCTAATATACGTCGTATGTTGCGACTGTAGTTTGCAATAGTACCCATGTGACAACATACACTATTTGCATGTTCTCGCGCATCCAATGGGAATCCATAAAATTCTTCTCGAAACTTCCATATCCCATTATTTACTGAGACAACACGCCATAGAAGCCATTTTAAGACTTATTAATATTACTAATTGTCAACACGTATGTAAACAGCTATTTATAGATCCTACGTAATTTACGTTTGTAAGAGATTTAAATTTAGTGACTTTACAAAATCTACACAAAACAAATACGAAATCCTTATGACGTGAAAATGCACCTGCGATTAATTTTTTATCAATTGATGTGCCAGGTATAGATGTAGTATTCATGCAACATCAAACTCTATCGCCATAACTACAATTTTTTATTATTTTTTTTTTTTTTTTTTTTTTTTTTTTGTTGACAAATGTAAGGGCAATGTGATCACTGGATATAATAGTAGGAGAAGGAATATAATTAATATACACTTCAAAGTATTGTAAAGCCAAAATTAGAGCCAAATAATCCTCCCCGATCGTGGAATACTTTTTCAGGTGCTTAGTTTATTTTGTGAGAAATAGCACACAGGATGATCCAAGCCGTGTTCCAGAATTAATACGCTACCAACCCATACTTAGCTCACATCAACAAATACTTAAAATGATTGCTTGAAATATGAAGCTGAAAGAACTGATGCACTCTTAAATATGGCCTATAATTTATCGAATGCTTCCTGATATTTGCAAGACCAACAAAAAAAAACTTAGTCAACTTACTTAACGAAATTTGTCAGGGACTCATCAATTATGCAAAATGTAAGCAAAATTTACGATACTTTCCAGCCATACCTAAACATCGCATCAGTGTTTTTTACTGGTAGGTACAGGGAATTCAGAGACAGTTTTCACCTTAGATTCTACAGACTGAACTTGACCTTGTCTCACAATATTTCCTAAAATTTTAACAACCTCGGCAAAACATACTTTTACTTAGATTAACTGTCAAAATTGCTTTACTAAAGCAAATGAAAAATTTCCAGATCGTTTCCAAGTAATCCTTCCTAGAATCGCAGCAAATAATGACGTCATTGTATGCATCACAAACATCTATACCAGCTATTACCATGTTCATTAAGAGCTAGAATGTAGAGGGATAATTCTTCATACAAAATGGCATCACATTGTGTTGACTGCGTCCATCTGGAGTTGCAAAAGCTGAAATATAATTTGCTCTATCCGAAAGTGAATCCGCCAGAATCATTGAAACAGGTCAAACTTGCTAGCATATGTTTCGTTTCCAATCCTGTCAATACAGTCATCAATTCTTGGTATTGGAAATGAGCCTGTTTTCGTGATAATATTTACTTTTCTGTAGTCTGTGTCCATGCGGAACGAAATATTTACATTTGCTTGGTTCATTAAAATTATTCTCTGACAAATATTCAACTTCATTCTTCAAACATTCCTGGTTAAGAACATTCATCATATAAGATTGTTGTTTTACAGGTTTAGAAGCTACAGTTACAACAATCGTGGTAGATTTTGTTTGTTTTAGTTGGAACATCTGGAAAGAAGTGCTCATATTCACATATTAGCTGTTTTAACTCATTCTTCTCCTCAGGCTGTAGATTTGAAAGTTTATTATCCAGAGTCTTTAACATTTCATAATTTTGAAGACGAGTTTAACCACAGTGATTATATTCCGGTTGTACATCTTCATTTAAATCATCATTGTGTGGGACAGGAACAAGTAAATTTGTTAAATGTTTTGCAGAGCTATCTCGATCAACATACTCTTGCAAAATACTTCCATAACTGGTGGATTAGTTATTTCTGTTTCGTACTCCCTGGAGTGTTGATATAAATTAGATCACTTTTTTTATCTGTATAAGGACCATAATATCTAACTTGAAATGAATTTTGAAGTATTGGAAAGAGAGAAAGAAATTTGTGATCAAGTTGAAACATCCTACTCTTATGGCTTTGACCTGGGCCAATGTTAGTTTTGAGGAAGCAGACCGAAGATTGTTTGTAGCGATTTCACAATCAAAGACATAATCTAAGAGATTAATGTCGGAATCCTCTGAGTTCTTAAAAGAGTACGACAATGACCAATACCTTTGGAATGATCTCTATTAAAAGAAGTTATTTTTAATAATTTTAGTGGTCCATGGACATTTCCAATGGATAGTTCAAAAAACTAAAATCGGCCAATTTACAAATACAACAGGATGTACAATATTTAGATGCATCAATTGCAATATCCTGCATAAAAGGCGAAGTAAGACGTTGTGGTAAGTCTTGTTGTATTTCGAATACCAGTCAAATGAGTTTCACGGGTTATGCTTAAAATGTTATGTCTATATGACTTAGGTACCAGTGCAGACTCAACTTTGCTAATAGCCCCCTGAAACAGACATGAGATATCTGTTTCCTGTTGTACGACATGTGATTGTCGTTTGTCAACTTGATTAGACTTAAGAGAATGGGTTCTGAGTTCTTAAAAGAAGATGACAATGACCAATACCTTTGGAATGATCTGTAACAGAAGCGAAGCCGACTTCATCAAAAGGCTGGTCAATGCATGTGTCACCCAAAGGAATAATATCTTAAACAACTTTATTCTCAAGTTACTGCACAAGCCGGGTATACATCAGGGATTTCATTTTCAATAAGTTCAACCTTTTGATCCAAATAAGGCTTTTCAGTTATAAGTGGATGAACCACGACCTTATCCCCAGCTATGTTATTGCCCAGCAATAAATGAACACATCAATTGGTAAAGAATACCTAGCACGAACAGTCGCTGGCCCCGAAATTAAGTCTGATGTTAAATTAACATTATGGAGAATAAAACCGCTCTCTACTCCCTGAATAAGAACACTTTCAGAAGAAGAAGACTTCTCAGGCAAAGGCAAAGTACGTAACAATATAATGACTCTGAGAAGACCATGTTCCCATTAATATTTTAATACGGATGGAATTGGTCGAAACACCAATAAGTGTGGTAGGACAGCTTCGACAATAAATAATCGTAATTATCCATAATAGGGTCAAACTGACCATGACCATGACCTTTGAGAAACAATAGCATTTGGAACTGCTCTGTCTTTATTCTCTTGCTTCTTTTTGAGCTTAAAGCAATCAAAAATAATGTGCTCCATTTTCATGAAATAACTGCACGCAGTAAGACATAATGATTTCGGATCAGTCTTATCAGACGATGGATTCAGATTAGGTGCACCAATTTAAAACTCGTTGAGTACTTGATTAAGATTGATTTGGTTTCTGCTAACGATTTGTTTCGTCTTTTTCCAAGGACCCTAACCGTTCTTGGCTATGATTTTGAAATCAAGTTCTCCACTTTAGTTGATATTGTGAATGCTTTTTGTTTCACTATGTAATATCAAAAGGATTACGGACTAAGACAGATCCGAAATACAATGAGAGTAATTTTCAAAACGATTTCATTTTCTCCGAACTTCGTATCCCAGACGAGCCCCGAATGTTCTGTTACGACTCAATAGTAACAACTTTAAGCAACAGAGAAAAGAAAAACAAACAGTTTTGTGGAACTTAACCAACAATATATTTATTAAAGTAATCAATGAAGAATGTCAGAGGAACTTTCAGCATAATGAAGCGAATCCAAATTAATCATTGTAAAGGAAAATGGAAAGACCTAAACGAATGAAAAGTCCCTTATAATTTCAATATCGGAAATGTAATGGTCCTCCAAGAACCGTGATGCTGTCAAGATTACGTTGTCCAGAATTCTTTCGAATAATTTACAACAGTTCCAGAATAATATTATTGTCCAAAAAATGAACATTTTATATCACTACTGAACAGTCCAAACAAATGTTTTTCTCTCGACAAATATCCAAGTACATCATAAAATACATCTGAAGACTTAAGATAGAAACACAAAAAGTGGGAATGATCCCAGTAATTGGAATGTAACTGAACGCTTAATTTTCTGATTATCTACTCTGTATATTGCAACTGTGAAATGAAACCAAGGGCCATTCTAAAAGTGCGAAGCGGCTTTATCATTTTAGGATCAATGTAATTTGGAAATCTAAATAGTTTCGTTTCTTTGGTTATTTTGTGATTTGTGCAAAAAAATTAAAATGTTAATTCTAAAGTTTAAGACTTATAAAGTTTGAGTCATTTTTTGAGGTTCCTTTTCAGGTTAATTAGCTAGTTTTCCAAAGTTTGATCTTTTCTTCTTTCCAGGATGTTAATCACTAATCTTCAGGCCTTGCCGCTTATTGAGGTTTCCTTACCCTTCTTCCTAAAGTTTATAATCACAAGTAACCTGCGTACTACGCGATCTCTCAAGTATCAATTCGATATTTAATATTTGTATATACTGTATTCTTACCCATGTGACAGAGAAATCTGTCTTTTTTGCTAACCTCACTTTTTCTATCTCAGTCTGGTTATCTCAGATCTGTCGTTACAAATCGTTCCTAGATTTCTTGTCAAGTTGTTCCCAGTTAGATTTTTGTCCATCGTTAACGGTGTTTGCATGTCTGCTTTCACAATACCTGTTTCGTCTCCTTATCCGTAATTGCAATAAAGCAATAATTATTTTTGTATATTCCCCATGATCTTGTCTTCAAATTCGGTATCTGACATACACTTAATGGGCTTGATTCGTGCCATTTTATAACTTTGTATTCCATTTGAGATTTAGACAGCAGATTTTCCGTTTGGTACGTTTGTGTATCATTGTTCGATCGGTCAGGAGGTTTGCTCACTTCTTCTGATGCTTCGGAGATTCCCGAAATTTCAAAACTTAGTTTCTCGTAGTCTCTTTTTCTTATCTTGTCTCTTTTATGCTCTTTTCTCTTTCTTCTTTGTGGTTTTTCATCTGACGGTGTGTCTTTTTACGCTCTCTTCTTCTTCTGGCACTGTTTTTGTTTTCTCGGTTTCGTTCATTAGGGCTTTGGACATTTGCTGTGGTATTCTGACTTCCTCACTTTCGTTGTCTACTGTAGCCACTCCACCTAGTGGTAATACCTTTCTGTCCGGGGTTACAGTTTCTATATTTGCCGTAGTTGGATGATACTCCTTGCGTGAGTATTGCAATGTCCCCCCTACCCCCGCTCTTTTACTTTTTGTCTTGCTCGGGCGCATCGTTTGTCCACACTTTATGGCATTGTCGATGGGAGATGCATCCCCTACACAATGACTGTACTTTAAAGTCATGATGTAGAGGAAGATTTTCATTTTTTTGGCGTGTTCCTTTTCCATGGTGATGATTATTGCACCTGTCTGTATTGTTTCATAACCACTGTGTGTAGCCATTTCGAAGTTTGTGATCCCTATATTAAATTTGTAGTTTAGTCTTTATGACGTGGTTTTATATGTATTTCTATTAGTAGTATAGTCATATTTGCATGTTCATATTTGGGTTTTATTCCTCTCTAGATAGCTGATGCCTCTGTTACGTGGAACGTTTTCACCTTGATTGGCGTTGTTTTTATATTTGTTTTCGTTTGTGATCTGTGTTTCTTCTCTATGGTGTATGATAAGTTTCCTTTGTATCTTTTATAAGGGCCTGTATCTTGGTCATATCAATTACTTGTATCATAAGTTCAGTAAGAATTCGCTTCATGTCGGCCTTTACTCTCCTATTAGTGGTGATAAGTTGATCGTTCGTGATCCTACTCTTCTATCTGCTACCAGTTTGTAACCCATTTCTTCAAGGATTCTCTCCGTAGTAAAAAGAACTGCAATTCTCTCATTTTACCCTATTAAAGGTAATGCTCTACCCGTCTATCCTGTTATAATTTATCTGTATATGCAGATATATACGGTATGCTTATCGTATTCAAAAGTTCAGTCGAACATAATTAATGATTATTCGAGTTGACTGAATCTGAACGTACTTCTGGAGGCTACAAACGATGTACTTACAGTGTTTTAGATGGCCTAAGCGGTCTCCCCATCGGTTACTTAAACGTTAGTAGTGTGTTTGAGTTCGAGAAGATTTTTTCTGATAATGCAGCACATGGTGTTTCATGATGAGGTCTTTATCGTAGACAATGTGAAGAGTTCCGTGGTCGTATCACTGTTTTCGTTGCTCTGCCCGCGTACTACCACTTTTGGTGTGCTTTAATTCCACCGTAATGTCTATCTTCGGAAGATATGCTTTAATGATGGTATTTTTGAGATCAGTGCGGTTTTCCATGATTACGTGGGTGAGGTACCTAGTGATGTCCACGAAGTCCATGACGTCCCTCTATGCATCAGAATTACGATAATTTTAATAGTCGTCTAAAATATTCTATTCTCATTCAAGATACACAATGCTGATTGATGATAGTCTGAATCATGGTGATTCCAAAAATGCCTTGATCCGATACTTCTTGTCGCTGCTCTCGCGTCAACAAAATTTGCCTGATCGCTACAGTTTTTTGTTTTTGGCACGACGAGTTCTAATGGAACATTATTTCTTGTACAATTGATTATGTCGTCGATTTCCCTGGTCAACACTCTGGATTCTCTCTTCTTACACTACATCGCAAAGGAGATCCATATGTCGAGAGATTGTTGCAGATGAGCTTCTCTGAGTTCGGCAACAACCACGAAATATTTAGCCACTGGTCAGTAATCCATGGCGAAACATTTGGCTGGATCAATTTTGAGTCCTTTAATTTTTGTATGGTGTTATAAGCGCTTTTGACCTTGTTGTCTGCAGGTTCAGCCGCATGTTTGGGAATGTGGTATGTGACACGTACTAGTACGCAGACCATGACACCGACATCTCAAAATTTTAAAAACAAAACAATATCGGCATTAGTTTATTTGGTTTACATTCCACATCACACAATGGACCAAATACCTACATCGATCTCCGGTTAGTTCACAAGGAGGGTGGTGCCAGCTACGGTCACTATCGTTCGATAAATATTCCTCCACGATCATGAGCGAACAGGCATCTAAGAAAAAGTGCTAGATGTTCTTTTGCAAAAACAAATGTGCTTGATTGGATTCACCACACAGACGAAGCTCGGATGATATGGTCTCTATTGCGTCAACGTCATGGTGATAAAGCCATCTAATGAGGAAAAGGAGAAAATATTATTTGATAACTTTCACTGCACTACGAGGGTTCCTTATGTCGTGTATGCCAAATCGTTTCGGAGCCCTGATCGATCCCAGTCGAAAAGACAATGCGGTTCCGTATAAGGAGCATGGGCCGTGTAGTTTTGCTTTTAAAATCATCATCGTCATCTAAGCTGGCAATTCCGACGTGAAACTTCACCGAGGAGTGGATTGCATGGAAACATCCATGTAGGATTTCCTGGATGTGACCAGTTAAATAGATGTCATCGTGCAGGCTCAAAAAGGTTTACCATGTAATACAAAATCCATTTCGGTGGCTCCATAAATTGCCATCTCTACGAGAAAAGGTTTGGCGGTGGAAAGGTGCAAAATCATTGATTGTACACAGGCAAATACCTGAGAACGGACTACGACACGGTCTGTGGTCGCTATCAAAAACTGTAGTTTGTTCCGGTGGTGTTGCGTATTCTCCATGTGTAATGACTAGCATCTCATCGTGAAATCGTTTGGAAAAATCTCGAAGCACAAAACAAGTGCATTCTTAACAGCATGGACAAAAACAGGTCTTTCTCGTCAAGCAGATTGGGGTTCATAACAGTTTTCAGTTCATGGCGGCGTTGCTGGACGATCTTATCAATAACACGAAACATTGTCGGCACACCAGGGAAGAGAACGGAAAGATGACCGAGTACGTGACTTGCAACGGGATTTATTTCTGTGAGGTACTGGAACAAGTTCGAAGAGACGGCTCTGCAACCCATGGAAGCGCTTTAAAGTTCGCTCATCGATTTGCACATGACTTGTATGGGCCATGTCACAACCAATGCTGGTTCGAAATTTTGCCTGGACGAATCAGGAAATGCTTATCAATCAATGCTGTAAGTGTATTTTCTCGAAGTCGACCTGTATTACCCATCAGAACTTTACAATGAGCATTACGATTATCTGCTAGCACCGTAAAGTTTTATGATTGACGACGAAACGCTGAGTCAGCATAAACTCGCGTTTAAACTGAAAGCTCCTAAACTCGTGCATAAATCTCAAGCCAAAAATTGGTACATCATTCATTACATCAGTCTGTGCTTAGGAGTCGAGTTTTCGAGAATTTACTTAAATTTACCAAGCAAGAATGGCTAGAGACTTATATCAGGTTTAACGCCTCCAAAACGGTCTCAGCCAGGACTGATTGCGAAAAGAATTTTTTCAAACTCATGAACAACTCGGTGTTTGGCAAAACCATCTCAACATGAAAATCGTTCAGGAATACGTGATGGCCATTCACAGAAAGAAAACTGAGCTTATCATGAGCAGGCCCATCTGCTGTGAGTTTACAAGTCTGGTGCTGTATAAACTGCACATGTACGATTTTCATAATGGATACGTCACACAAAAAAACACGCTACGGACCAAATACAAGTATGATGTTTATGGATACGGACAGTTTAGGTTACGTAATCAAGACCAAGGACGTGTACATGGACATGTACGAGGACAGACGCTTATTCGTCTTTTCATACTATCCAATATCCAGTCCGTTTTACATTGATTCTAACAAAAAGGTCATCGGAAATTTCAAGGAAAAGTATATCGTGCTCAAACATTATCTGTAGGCGCTTGGATTAATCAAACAGTTCTCGCAAACGTACACCACATTATGTATTTGTCATAACTCATTTAATACTCGATCAACAAAGTAGGGTTAACCTGTTATGAAGATAATTGTTACGTTATTGATGACGGTTTTAGAACTCTTGCATATGGTGACAAATATACTTGACAACGTGGTCAAGACAATGTGCTTGATGACCTTGGCTTCATGTGATTAGGCAAGGTAATGTGGGGGAGACCGATTTGATTTTTACTAGACTAGGCAGAAATTATTCTGTGCTTTTTGGACAACGTAGTGAGCTCAAACCCAACTCAACTATAAACATGAGGAGGAGCTAGCCAATTATCAAAATAAACGTTTTTAAAAATGTCAAAATAAATCTGTTTCAATGCGTTCGTAACCGCTCATTTACATACTACTGGTGTAAAATGATACAGTATTTTGTCGGTCTAAAATGTTGTTCTTAATGATATTCTAAAGCAAAAGTGTTTAGATGATCTTAATTGTCATATTTATAGCGTTTTAGATCATCTAGTAATAACTTATATTATGTAATTTTTGTGCATCTTTTTACTCTTCCTTTTTATTTATTTTTTTCGTGGATTCGAAAAAATGATTTACTTAAGTCGTGTTATTGAGGTTCAGTTTTATAGTGTATTAAACGGCTTGAAAGAGATACTCGGAGGGGTTCTAATACATGATATTCTTTTAAAATCTCTAAATTGATGTCAGAATGTTGAAAATGTTTCTAGAAATGTTCAAGATGGACTAGAATTTTATTTTTTGTTTACTCTAACTTCTATGAATTTGTAATACTCACTTTTATGTTTCAGAGGGTTAGGAATTATACGTTTGGAGTGGTTATAAAATGATACGTTTGGAATGGTTCTAATATAATCTGTTTGGAGTGGTTCTAAATTGATACGTTTGGATTGGTTCTAATAGGATGTATTTGGAGTGGTTCTAAATTGATACGTTTGGATTGGTTCTAATATGATGTATTTAGAGTGGTTCTAAACTGATACGTTTTGAGTGATTATAATATTATGTTTCTGGCGTGGCTCCAAAGAGATGTGTTTGTAGTGGTTCTAAAATGATGTGTTTGGAGCAGTTCTAACCTTATATGCTTGGAGTGGTTCTTAAATGATATATTTAGAGTGCTTCAAGAATGATACATTTATAGTGTTCAGAGGTTTTTGTAGAATGAGACTTTCCAATATTTTAAAATGGTTTTAGAATTATATGTTTGGATGTGTTCTAGAATTACATGTTTATGGTTTCTAAGAGATTTAGGAATTATATGTCTGAGAGGGTGTCTAAAGTGATATCTTTATAGTGTTTAAAGTTATATATATATATATATATATATATATATATATATATATATATATATATATATATATATATATATATATATATATAACTGTGTGTGTATATATGTGTGTGTGTGGTTTAGAATGTTTGAATTATGTGCTTTTCGGTGTTCATAGTATTTGAATGAACCAAGAATACAGTTTTTATTCACATTCACCTCATAGACACATTATTTATAGACCTGTTTCATCGGATTTAAAAAGTAAATTGTATTTAATGTTTCATATAAAGATATTTTCTTTCCCTGTATAAATACCGAATATATTTCATCGTTTGGCACAAAAATGTGATATTTGAAATATATCGTTGTCCCACAATATGAAATATATTCAGTATTTACGCAGGAAATGATATGTTTTCTTTTATTGTTTTAATGATTCAAAATCTGCATATATTGTAAATGGATCTTTAATCGACTTTTTATAATGTTGAAACACTTAACATTTATTTGTATCTTGCTAATGTTATTTACAAATTAATACATATTTTTCATTATTACTTATTAATGTTCTTCATGTTCTGATATTAATAACAGATCTATATTAACTTTTTTGCTTCGTATTTCATTAGTGGCTTGTAATATATATATATATATATATATATATATATATATATATATATATATATATATATATATATATATATATATATATATATATATATATATATATATATATATAATCCATTTTACTAATCAAAAAACATTATTAGATATTTGATTATTTAATTTCTCAGATGCATGTATATGTTTCAGTGAAAAGAAAATTTAATATTACCAAAGTTTAATTTACCAATTTGGTGTTTTTGTTTAAGAAGTTCGCGAACATTTGTAGTCTGTTGGATAATATCCCGATACTACTTACCACTCAAACCATTTATTATCATCATTTTCAACAGTGTCATTTCCTTTTATAATTTTTAAATTCTGTTGATATATATATATATATATATATATATATATATATATATATATATATATATATATATATATCCATTAATTTGATTATATTTGGATAAACGTTTGTCAATATTGATAATTCTGTTACATCAACCGTCTATGAAATCTTCAACTTTAAACTCTAATGCTCGAAATACAATCTCCAAACCATCACCCATTTTATCTATTCCAAGTACTGTGATCATCTATTTCGATAAAAAATGAATCTGATTTCCCTGGTGCGTAATTTCATTCCCTTACAAGTGTTATTTTTTCATTAAAGTTTTCATTTAGTCATTTTTTTGGAAGCAATCTATATTTAAGAATATTTTCTATTTGACTTATGATATTTTTAAAACATCGTATACGTGTTCAATAGAAATGTAATATTGAGTTACTGGAAATATAAGCAAATCAATGATCCTTGTCTGAATATAAATTTAGGTTATCTTATTGCTACTTGTAAGGGTCTGTCAATTAGATCATCCTTACCTCGCCGTGTACTGGTTTAGAAGTATTTCTAGGCAACTTTTTATTAATTGGCGTATTATTTAAACTTCTTTTCGTATTTTATAAAAGTTGTATTATCCATATATAATAATTATATTCAACTGAATTAAGTAGCCCTATATTTTTTGACATTTTGTATCGTTTGTATTCATTTGAATTTCATATAACTATGCTATATTATGAAGCAAGAAGAATATCGAATAGAAATTAAGAATAACACAATTAACCCAATTGTTTTCTGAAATGCATGCCAAAACTGAGAATGGAAATATCATCAACGTTGTCATAAAATGAAACAAGAAAGAAAAGCAAGAGACATAAAATTTCTAACAAAACGTTTTGGTAATTGTATTATATGTGTGGAATGGTCTACTATAACACTGTTATTTTGGGAATATTTCAGTGGCATAATATAAATATGTATAGTTGTTAGTCACATCAGTAATACTAAAAACAGGTCGTTAAATGTGCAACGTATAACAGAGAAAGAGAACTATATGTAGTCGAGCGCATATACACTATAATGAATACACACCCGAAAATAGGAAAAAACGAAAGCACAAATGTTCAACCAAAGTTAGTAAAATTATTATGCTTCAAAATTAAAAGTATTCCATGGAAAACGGGCAATCAGCGAGGCCACATGTATCATTCTGCAACTTTTCAATCTTAGTATTGTCAAGACCTACATATTTCTGGAAGAAAATGAAACATCTGTACAAGATGTCATCGAATCATTATTACTGTGAGCTTATCCATTACAGATGCACGCTTCTAAAGCTCGTAGGAATTGTTGTACTCCTGGCATTTAACAAAGGAAAAACTATAAAGTTTGAATTGCACTTTCTAATTCAGACTCTACCAAATACATTAGAGTGTCCCGTACACCAGGAACAAATGCATTGTCGTAATATAACACATATGTACCAGTCTGACGTCTTTTGAATATGATATTGGCAAAAGGCTAAGTCTTGGTGTGTCTTTTAATACCACTGTTCCACTTTGTTGCCTCATTAGTGTAACTAATGCTGGATAAATTGTTCCTGACAATTTCCAGAATATGGCATCAGCATGACTGCATGATAACATCTGTCCAGCCGTGCAAGAACACCATCGCAGTTTTGTAGTTGTGTCTATGCTAATGGTAGGGTCGGCTGTTTTCCGTGTTGACACTCTGGGAATAATTTACATCTACTTTCAGCAATATTTTAGTTGTTTCCGCACACGTTATGTAAAATGCTGTCAACATTGCCAACTAATTATAGTGATGCAAACTTTTGTAGTTCTTCATTTCGGTTCCATCAACCGCGTTTCACGAAAACTAACAATTGTAAATGTCACGGTTCATCACATTTTGGTCACTTTATCTTGCTAGACGCAAGTAACATTCCGTTACTTTAATTCCAGTGGCATTAAACATTTTACTTCGGTATTAATATTAGATAACTGTATTTATTATTTTACACACTGATTAGTTTCGTTTACAATCTATCTCCCTAGTGATATGGTGGACATTACTGTGACGCATCTACCTATCTTGATCAGAATAACGGGAAATAATTACAAAGTATTTATGCCTGTTAAAAAGTTGTGTAATATTGTTTTAAATCATTTATATGTTTACACATAATGATATCATTAGTAATATATTGTTAATGTGTCGTTATTGTGCTTTTATTTGTACATTGCCTTTTTTAATATCATGTTACCGTTTGTAAATTATTACACATTCTTTATATTATCTTTCGTGACCTGAAATGACGTTATATTCTGCGTAATTCTTACTTGGTATTATTCGTATGTGGCATATAAACAATACTATTTATAATACACTTTACCTATAGGTGAAAAATTAACGTAGGTTTTTATTTATCACGCTGGCAAAATATAAATGAGATTTACCTCAGAATAAATAGTTTGGTATCGCAATTTATATACGCTGTTAAACTCTATACAATCTCATCTCTTAGGCTCAAAAACAGTATGCTACATTTGTTGTAAAGATTGTATAAAAGTTCAATAATTAAACGCGCCATTGCTTTGTATTCTACAATACGTTAAAACTCAGTAGTTAAAGAATAACATTATCCAAAAAATAAATAGCATTCTTCATTCTATAAATGCATATTAATTCTAAATAATTCTAATCCCCATCAAAATGCCTTTTTAAACACTATAATAATATTATTGCTAACAATTCGACAAGTATTTCATTCCTAAGCCTCTTAAATACTATTTTTTTAAACTTGAAATTATGATTTGAACTATATCATGACTGAGCTTCAAAGACACTACAAACTCTAATTTTTGAACACATGTCATTCCAATCCCTTCTGAAATACTATACAATCCCGTTCTTGAACACCTCCAAGCATAGTATTACTAAGCCTCTTAAACACTACACAATCGCATCATGGAACGCCTTGAAGATATTGTTCCTAAACCTCCAGAACAATGTAAAATCGTATTTCTGAACCTCTATATATATCATTTATTGCCTTTTGTAACTGTCTTATTTATACAAGAATAATAATATAATGTAGGCATTCATCTGAGATCATTGGTCTGATAAATATTAAATTTCATCGAGTCTTTCATTTTCAATCAGTGTGTGGTACATTATATTACAATGTAAAAATATGTTTTCGTAATTTTGAAAGACAGCCTATAAATTCCATTTTACTTTAAAAGTGTCTTCGTAAGCATCAACTTGATAATTCTCTTTTGTATTTAAAATAACAAGGAAGATACAACTACTAGTACTGATTGAAATAAAGTAACGAAAAAGAGCAAAAAACCGCCAAGTTTATACAAACAATTCAATAAACAGTTTTTTTCCCTAGACTACAATGTGAACCATAAAAGTAGCTTACTAAAAATAGGTATTGTGAAATCAATCCAAAATAATCATATTATTTCTAGTAGAAAGTCCTAATGATTAAAGTTTCTGAATAAACAATTATGGTATCCTAAAATAATAATCCAACGCTGAAAGTGTTAATGTCTTTTTAACATTACAAAAGGCATGTGTTGTAGTGATGCGCTAACAGTCTTTGTTGAATCACAATAATACAATTGAAGAATATATCCTTATTTAAAATATAACTATGAATCAAAGTCTATATTCCTTCTCTATTGTGGAATAGTTTCTTCAATACTTTACCAACCCCAACATCACTTGCATCAACACACAGTATAAAGGTGTTATGTAGATTTAATTTACATTGTTTGTCTGTTAGGTTTTTTCTTTTTCTTAATTTCAATATATGTTATTATAATGTGACATTGTAATGTTTTAGAAAATGTTAATTGTGACCCGTGGTTAAGTCGAAAACTATATAATCTTGTAACTGGAATGATTAATCATGCGTGCTTAGGATCTAGAAGAATGAATTTGTATGATTATTGTGTCCAGAAGTTCACTTGGGCTGGAATTTATTTCTTTAAATTATTTAATTCAGTGATTATTTTGTCCGGAAATACAAAGTGCTCATAAAAATAATATTCTTCGACAGAAACATTTATTGGGATTTATAGTGAATTCAAACCTGGAATTATATTACCGTGTTTCAACCAAAGATATGACACATGAGCATTATACAGGGCATCACAGATATATCAACACCGTCAGCGTTGGACTTAAATTGTGTTTCTCTTAAATTTTAGTCAGAACTTTAAAATATTAGTATTTGTGACTAATTCATGGATTATTTTGTAATTTAGTTCGCAATACCATAAGTACCTTTTTATATTTTCCATTTTGTATTATAGGGAAATATTTTATTTGTTCTATTTTACAAAAGCTTGTTGTTTTTCATTATTTTCTGTTACTATTTTAGGAACATAGACATATAACAAATTATTGCAATATGGAATTGAAAGAACTGGTGAACTGTTAAGTATGGTCTTTTTTTCAAACGCCACCTGACATTTTTCAGAACAATGAGACTTGGTTTTTTTACTCAATACATTTGTTACTTGTTTAGCAATTATGGAAAACTTTGAATACACATTCCGATAGTGGCATCAAATGCTTTTTTACTGATAGGCACGATGAATTCAGAGATAGCATCCATAGTTTTCACTTATCTATGCCCTACGATAGAAATATAACACGTGCATGACACAACTCAGGTTTAGATAAATTAACTGTCAAATTTGCATCAATGAGTCAATCAAAAAATGTCCGAATTGTCTCCAAGTGATCTCTCCAGGAGTCATTGTAGATGATGATTTCATCGTTTTAAGCATCACAATTATCTACACCAGATGTAATCATGTTCATTAAAAGGTTGAAAAGTACAAAACGAAATATTCATCCCAAACGGTATGACATTATAGTGATCCAGTCCATCTGGAGCCACGAATGCAGAAATTTCCTCTTCCCTTTCCGTCAGTGGAAATTGCCAAAATCCTGTCATTTTGTCATTGTTTTTGTCACGGTTTCTTCTTGGTAACTATTATTTTATGTTTGCTATTATATGGTGGTAATTTATGTATGCATTCGACCTTATATGATTTAATATTAACCTTCAATTATAGCTTTTTTCGCAAACTATTTCCTTCAGTCTTATAGCTTGGTATAGAGATGCGTACCGATGAGAACCACATCTTGAAAGTCACAGTTAGGTCTTTGTAACCTATATTTAACACTACGGTACTTTCGTGTTATTTTCCAACTCAGTACTTTGTTTCGCCTATTGCAGATGCAGGTGATTACGCTGCAGAGGCTGTGTCTAATGGAAGGTATAGACGAGTGGAAAGTTGATCAGACTTTAAAAACGGGAGATTCTACAACTAGTAAGTAATATACATATTCTCCTGTTCCAGAAAGATTGCAAAATTTTTCTTCTTGTGATAAAATTGTGCCGAGGATATAAACTTTGAAAGCTGATTTTTTTAAAGCATTTTGAAATAAAATATCGTCAGCACAAAATGCGTTCTTAGAAAATTTGTTATTCTCAGAATTTTAAAGGCCATTACTTTAATTGTATTTTAACTCCCATGCATAGGTTTAGCCGGTTTATAAAAATGCTTATTTACTTTCATTAGCTGGTAAAAGTTAAAGAAAGGACAAACTCTTTTCATCTTTTACTGCAGTCCTACGTAAATAAATTAACTCTTCTAGAACTTTGTACACGGCAAACAAGCAAAAGAAGAGAAGTGCTGGACACTTAAAAAGATAGAAAATTGACATACGTGCAAAGAAGAAAATATGCAATGAATAAATAAATAAAACAAGAAAAGAAAGGAAGCAACTTTTCATTGAAGTTTAAAGACTACTTTACGTAAGATAACAGATATAAAATTTATTTTCTCACTCATGACGCATGGGGTCAGAAAGTAAAATAAAACGGCGCTTGAAATTTGAACCAGATTGCCAAAAATGGATATTCGATCTCAACCTTGGCATCAGTTTCAAGAAATTGTTTAAATAGGCATTCTTCTTGACATGCGTTCATATTTTGGACAACGCCTATAAACCCAAAATAATCAAGTAAAACTGAAATATATTTGGCTAGGAAATGCAGTTTGTTGAAACTGGGGACGTGGTTAGTAGTGTGTTCTCCGGCGCTAGAATTCTTCAGAGTGAACAAGAAAGATGCACTGTGCATAACGAAATAACTTAACCTTAATCTTTGTACACAGAACATTGCTCTGCCTTGAGAAGATTTTAATAAAGCGTGTTTAATTTGCGCATGCAAAGCGAGATTGCTTTTTGAATGGTTATCTCTGCTAATACAATAAAATCCCAAGAATTACAAACATTCTTGTTTAATAAAACAACAAACTGCATTTGAATTTTGCTTGATATGAAAATATCCTAATCATACATCTGTTGAATTTAAGAACGTGAATGAATAATTTCTTTCCTTCATAAGTAAGATTACGGACAGATGATTCAAAGAACGAATTGTGAGGCATGAATATTGTTTCCAATGGAATCGCATATTATTTAAGAAAGTTAATCAAGCCTATGAACATTTTAGACAACTCGTATTACTTGAAGAGTTCAAAACTTGCGCCCATAGTGACGTTAAGACTTATCTTGATGAGCATAAGGTCTAAATATTAGAAAGGTTTTTTGTAAGTCTTACACTCAGAAGTATTCTGTTAAAGAGGTATTTCAACTAATATGAGCCCTTCCAAATTTTAATCTGGCACAAAGTTTAGAAGTCAAGTTGCGATTTCGATTGATCAGAAGTCTTTATCTCTTCCTACGTGTACATATTTCAAGAAGAAAGGAAATGTTATTTATGGTTGCTACAAACAGAAAAATAAGCAACAGATTCAAGACAGACCTAATCCAAATGCTCTTATTTCTAAGAGGTCAAGGTCACGGTCACATGTTGAAAGTAATACATTTGTTGTGTCCAATAAACCCAAGTCTGATTGTATTATGGAGAATTCTGAACCATTCATATCGAAGGGTTCTATATCACTCTTGGGTGATTTGGCCAATCCCATCCCTATTAAAATTGTAAGGGACACAGGATCTTCTCAGAGTCTTTTATTATCAGGTACCTTTCATTTTCATTAAAAGTCTTCTTCTAATTAGAGTGTTCTTATTCAGGGAGTAGAGTACGGTTTTGTTGATGTTCCTGTTATTTTGTAAATTTTTCATGATACTTAGTCTCAGGATCCACGACAGTCGGAATTATTTCGTCTTTACCCATTGAGCGTATTCATTTTCTTACTAGGCAATGACATTGCTAGAAGCAAGCTTGTGGTTAATCCACCTGCATCTAACAAGCCTTGTTTGGATCAGAAGGTCGATCCTATTGGAAAAAAGAATTCCCTGGTTTATACCCAGCTTGTGCAGTTACTAGAACTATGGCTAAGAAAGCTCCTGAGAATGATCTTGATTAGGAAAGTATTCCTTTAGCTGACACATGTGTTGGTCAGGCTTTTATGAGGTTACTTTCACTACTGGTTTGGATCAATCCAAGGGTATTGATCGCAGTGATCCTGTTTTAACTACTCATTTTTTTATTCTAATCAGGGTGACAAACGATAATCACTTGTCGTTGAACGGGAAAAAGATCTGAAATCTCGTGTTTTTTTTCAAGGGGCAATTAGTGAAACAAGAGCCACAGATGTACGTGTTTGTTATTTCTTTAGAAATGGGATTCTGATGAGACAATGGAGACCACCCCACCTAGGATAACTGCTGGTGGTTAATGATCCATCAAATTGGAGTTCCAACATCATACAGACAGGAACGTCTTAGTCTGGCCCATGCAATTCATTTGGCTGGTCATTTAGGGACTTATATGGTTGATCACAAGATCTTAAATTACTTCTACTGGCCAAAACTTAAATGCTTTGTTTATAAATACTGCAGATCTTGCCACACATGTCAAATGGTAGGAAATCCTAATCAACAGAAGGTACCTAAGGCTCATCTGCAACCTATTCCTGCATTGACGAACCGTTTAGCAGAATAATGGTTTATTGTGTTGGTCTCATGCCTGAGACCAAGTCAGGCCAATACTTATTGACCATAATTGGTGCGTCAAGAAGACTCCCAGAGACAATTCCTTTGCGGGATATTAAAACTAAAACAATAATAAAAGCTTTGATAAAGCTTTTTTAAAACTCAGTTTGGTCTTCCAAAATCTGTCCAATCTTATCCACTGTCAAATTTTATGTCTGGAATATTCCAGCTAATTATGTTTCTATATGGCATCCAACAATTCAATTCAAAAGTGAAATTATGGTTCAACAGAGCTACAATAGAGTTAATTGTTCAGACTGGTTATGGAGATTTGTCTGTCTTGGTCATTCTTCGAACTTTTATTCAGCTTAGGCATTACGGCACTTACAAAGTTAAGAAGAAAATGAATGAGTTAAATTGCAATAATAGTACTCCCAAGATATAATAAATTAAAGGATTACCAGTATGTGAATAGAGATTACCAGGTTAATCATGCAAATAATTTTGTTACACCTGTCCCTCTCA
Source organism: Sinohyriopsis cumingii (assembly GCA_028554795.2). Taxonomy (NCBI): domain Eukaryota; kingdom Metazoa; phylum Mollusca; class Bivalvia; order Unionida; family Unionidae; genus Sinohyriopsis; species Sinohyriopsis cumingii. The sequence continues at coordinate 9,931,747 of CM068834.1, read as the reverse complement.
GTGAGGTTTAAAACGAAGGAATGCATCTGGATTCTACTGATTTTGGATTCACTAATCTTCGGAATTCAGAAACTATAAATAATCTGCACCAGTAACCTTCACATTTGCAGCAAGAAGAAAATAATGAACTAAAATAATTATTACTTGAATATGAGCACTTACTTCCATAGGTTCATACAAGAACAAATAAATTATACCATGACGTTGAAATTATACATTCAATTCTGCACCTGTGAAATGACCCCCATACAGGATTAACCCTCTCGAACAGAAATGCTTGAAAAAAGATTTTCAGTATTTGCTGGATAATGATTTCACGGAGCCGAGTAAAAGTGAATGGAGTTCACCATGTATACTTGTTCCGAAACCAGATAATGCTATCCGCGTGTGCATTGATTATAGAAAGATTAACAGTGTGACTAAAACAAGATTCATTTCCATTACCAAGAATCGATGACTGCATTGATAAAATTGGAAATGCAAAGTTCGTCATCAAATTTGACCTCCTGAATGGACTTTGGCAAATTCTGCTCACAGAAAGGGCAAAGGACAACGGAAAATTCGGCATTCGTCACTCAAGATGGTTCGCCTAGTACATTTCAGCATTCAATGAACATGATTACATCTGGTCTAGATAATTATCATGCTTACATCGATAATGTCATCGTCTACAACGACAGCTGGAAAGATCATTTAGCAACACTTAGGAAATTCTTTGACAAACTCACGGATGCGAATTTGACAATTAATTTATCTAAACGTTAGTTTTCCTGTGCTTGTGTTACATATCTAGGACATATCGTGGGACAGGGACATGTCAAACTTATAGATGCTAACGTTAGGGTTATCTCTGAATTCTCTGTGCCTGACAGTAAAAAGCAACTGATGAGATTTTGGGTTAGGCTGGATACTACCCGAAATTTCGTTCAAAATTTTCTATAATTGTTGATCCCCATACAAATGTATTGAGCAAGAAAACCAAGTATCATTCGTGCGAAATATGTCAGGAGGCTTTTGATAAGTTAAAGGCCATAGTAAAAAGCGAACCAGTTCTTACTGCTCCAAATTTCCGTCAATCATTTAAGCTGTCGGTTGATACAAAATATGTTGGGGTTCGGAGCAGTATGGATTCTAGAAGACAAAAATGGTGTAGGTTATCCAATGTGCTATTTTTCTAAGCAAAATTAAATAAGCACTAGAGAAATTAATCCACGGTCGAGAAGGAAGATTTGGCTTTGATAATGGCATTACAATACTTTAAGTTTATATTAATTCAGCTTCTTCTCCGATTATTATATTTAGTGATCACAACCACTTTAGTTTTATCGGCAAGATAAAAAGCAAAAAATCAGAAATTATTATGACGGAGTTTGTTTTTGCAGGAATATATTACTGACATTAGGCAAGTCAAGGTTAACAACAATTTAATAGCCGACGCACTGTCACGTGTAAATAAATATATTTTTCATGTATAATTTCTGACATTCATAAGATTTCATCTTATGTTTTGAATTTTACCACATGTATATTTGACTTACAGTAAAAATAATGCTTTATTATGTAAATCTTTCTTTTTCTTTATGAGGGTAAGTGTTGTGCATGTTTAATTTAATTGTTTATTCGTTAGTTTTGAAAATAAAAGTTATTTCATTACATGCTGTTGTAATGTAACATTGTATGCTAAACTTGACCTTATCCAAAATTGAGTTCATTTCTGCTTGACCTGATTGACACTTTTTTATACTTCATTTATGTCAACATTTAATGCATAGCTAACATATTCTCTCTGTATATGATCCTAATATCAGGACAGGATTCCAGGAACGAATTGTGAGTAATAAATATTATTTCAGATGGAATCGCATATCAATTATGCTTACTCATTTGTCACGTATATTTAATTAATTGTTTACTTGTTAGTTTAAAAAAAAATAATTTATTTCATTACATACTATTGTAATGTAACACTGTATGCAGGACTTGACCTTGTCCAAAATTAAGTTCATCTCTGCTTGACCTGATTGACCTTTATTGTTTTTTCATGTCAGTACTATCAACAACTAATACATAGCTAAATTTCAGGGTCAGGTTTTTGGAGATTCCGAAGTGTATTTTACAGGTTATTGTATTGTAAGTAAGCAAGGATTATTAGATCATTCTATAATATTTTTCCGTTAGATAATACTTTTTTAGAAAATGTTAATTGTGACCTGAGGTCGAATAGATAGCAACTTAATCTTGTGATTGCGAGGATTTTGTCAATCGTGCTTTAACATCTACTACATTCACGTTATATTATGTTGTGACCAGTTTCAGCTGAATTTTATTTTCTTCAAGTTATTTATTTCAAGTGATTATTTTCTCTTAAAATACAAAAGTGCTCTGATAAAAATTCTTGGATAAAGACATTAACTGGAATTTATACTAAATTCAAACGTGGGATAATATTTATGTAATTCAACACGAGACTGTTGACACACCAGATACGTCATCGCCAATTTCAGTTTTGGATCTCTTCGGAACTTGTACTTTTTATTCATAACATTTTATTATCAGGACTTGTGTCTATAATTCTTGCATAATGTTTTGATTTAAATTGCAACACCGTAAAAAAATTTTCTTCTCATTTTCACTTTGTCTTTTAGGGATTTATAATCTTTGTTAAATTTTACAAAGCTTGTTGTCTTTCATTCTTTTCTGTTACTATGTTAAGAGGATAACATATTTTATTTCTTCATATATTTGAAATAAGAAATTAAAACGCATCTGCGGTATGCTAAATACGAGTTCAGGAACAATTTAGTTTCATTCATTCATATATATATATATATATATATATATATATATATATATATATATATATATATATATATATAGATAGATAGATAGATAGATAGATAGAGAGAAAGAGAGAGAGAGGGAGAGAATTATAAATATACACCAGACAGAACGGGAAGTGCTCTATCCCTTGATTCCTATAGAAGATTGCTTGATATATATATATATATATATATATATATATATATAATTTTATTTTCATTGCAGTTACATCTAGTAAAAAGAAATTAAAATTCCGCTTTGATGATGGATATGCAATATTCGACAGAGGGAGGCGTTCTCAGCGTTGTTCCCTACCATCCCTTGATATACAAGGTGTAAAATTTCAGAACGGTATCATAGGAAAAGAACAGCGTTCTCTCCCTTCCGTATCCCTTACGACATTGAAACAACATTTCTCAAAGGGCGGAGGATATTTTCTAGCTAGAAGAGCCTCCCTGGCAAGTGCAGAATGTTTCAATCTCAGATTATCAAATGAAGAAATGCGAAAGAAGAAAAAGACTGGTTCTGAGGACTTGCAATGTATGCCAGATGATCACTTGCTGGAAAAGCACAATTCTTCTTCTTCCATTGCTACTCTGGCTTCAAATGACAGATAAGGTTTTACAAGGACTACTACCAATGCTATATCCCAGTTTATACGGATATAGGAACCAGCAGATGTTAGTGCCCATAAAAATGATAACACATCGGATACGGACGATATGAAAGGCATAAAACCTCGAAGAATTGTTTCCGATTCTGAATGCAAAGATGATGAAGAATAAGGACAACTCATTTTGGCATATGTGACATGTAGTCTAACTGTAGTATAAATAGATCTGCTTGATTTGACTATCACTGAGGCCTATTGAGTTTATGGTATGTAGTGGCGTACTAAGGATAAATTACCCGTGGCGATGATGAACACATAAAAGGGTTTTGGTGCCCCAAGGCCTCTGGCGCATGCCTTGTCCGCCCCAACGTTAATACGCTACTGAATGGTCCTTTTAGAGCTTGTATTTTGTATCATTAATTTATTGTTTGTTACCATTCTCGATACCACAGTTTTGATTCGATATGGATCTAACTTGAGACCTACGTTTATATCATTAACATTTTGTTGGAGTCCAGTACGCTGTGACATTCATCCTACTAATGAGATCTTGCATCTAATTGGCCGCTCTTGTTTCCACCCTGAAGGACATAGTTTGATCTGATGTTTATCAGGTTTGAAATACACGTTTATACTGTGAAAATTTTGCATAAAATACAAAATAGCAAGTTCCGTGCAAAATAATGAGGCAATCATGTATCTGACTGGTTGTTTGTCGGTACTAAAGCTATTCTATTTATGATCCGATTTTGAGAACGATTGGCATTAAAACCTAAATCATAAAGATTTCTGTTGAGTGCAATTATAAGTGAGATCCACGCATATAACTGATGTTTTCGTGCATCATATTTCCATTCTATATACACAGATATATGACCAGTGCACCTGGAGGTAGGAATAAATGTTTCTTCAGTGGTAATCTTGCAATCGTAATGACGATATAATGTAGGGTGCGATTGGTTGCCCTAGATGGATTAACTTATTAAAATAGTATGTGTGAATTAGTAAAAGAATTAAAGAGAAGAGACCTCAGTAGTAGTTGATAATCAAGATAATTATTGATGCGTCAAACCTTTTCTAATTGTGATCCTACTGGCTCTCACTCCAAAGGTATTCAGAGAATGTGACTGTCACTATGTAAAATCTGGTTGATGATAATAACTTCTACAACAGTTTTATGAACAATGTTTTTGTTGTTTTTAAATATGAAAAACAGAATTAATCAATATTACCTCTGATGTGTTATAATATGAAAGAATGTTCTTATTCATCACTTGATGCATTTAGTTGAAATTAGTTGGTAATTATTTTTGACATTTAGAAAGATTTGTAGAAAAAAGTTATGTAATTATTGAGTACACGTTGGTTTACACAAGGTTGCCTACGTCGACGTGATATTAGCTGCTTCTTATCAAACTCCAACTGGCTGGTTTGCTTAGGTAAATAAACGGAATTTGACAGGAGAAGTTAAATATTCAATTCATTTATCAATGCTAATTGGCTGTAGGAGGAGGTTACTTTGATTATGACTCTGCAAGAAATCGATACGGGTAGATCGCTTGGCTCATCATACCTTATTATCACATATCCTAACTGATTCTGTTATCTATTAAATTTGTTTCTTGCTTAACCTTTTCCAGAACGGATGATAAATTGTTATGTCTAGCTGAATAATGCCATATTTTCACAAATATTTTCACTAGCATTTGAATTAAGGACCTTAGTTTTCAGTTGGAAATTATATTGTCGACCTGATTTCTCTCATGATTGTTTACATGAATTAAAGTTCAAGTACTGACCATGTTTACTAGCTTTGTATTTTCTGTAAAAGAACTTGTGTACAAATTTCATTGGAACGTGACCAGCATCTGGTGATTTTATTGTTCTTAGGCTTTTATACAAAGTTCTGATAAATAAAAGAAATCCTTACTATCTGAATACCAGTCTAAAGGAATCATGTTTAGTTGTGTCAGATATAATTTGAGAGGAATTATTATTTAGATAATTCATCGGCATTATCAAAGTGCTTATTGACCGAATTAACACTATGTGGGGATTGTTGTGAATTAGCTCAAAGACATTCTGGATTATATCATTGTTATACTTCAACACGGTTAATAGATTAGCACATTCAACTTGGAAATCATTCGAAACACTATACTTTTGGATTTTTGATAGAACATTTAAGATTATTTGGAACTTAATTCACAATACTTTAAGTTCCTCTTAAAGTTTAATTTTATAACTAATATAATTAAATTATCTATTAATTTTACAACTGTGTCCTTGACTGGCAAGGTTAGAGCATTTATGAAATCCGGTTTACTAACAGGTCTTCATTTTATTTGAAAGAAACACTCTTCTAATGAAACACAAATGTTATATAGCTATATATATTGAAACATAATATGTATACAGAAGTCTGATATTAGCCTATTTAACATCAGTCGCTATATCCTGTTTAGTAAGACTGAATAAAAATATAACCTAGCTTCACTAATTTGATTGCCTGTATTGTAAACCTTACTACTATGGAACGACTTCGTTCGTACGATGGTTAGTCAATACTTAGATTTCGTACATATAAAGCATGCTTGATCTACAATCACATTTTTAGAAGAAATGCATTTTGCTTCAATCTCATTTAGTGATCACTCAACGTTTCTTTTATTGTTTCAATTGTAGCAATTTGATTAACCAGTTTAATGTTAAACTTAACTTTGCGCCAATCAGATCGAGTATTTAAAAAATTAAATATCGAAGATGGCTGGACAAATCAAAAACTTCCTGTTTTGCAAAGTGATGGCTGAAAAGATCATTTTGAAGTTAAATTTATTTGGATATTAAGGAGAACTTACCACCAATTTTACTGAATTAACCTTGCTTAGGTCAATCACATTTTTGGAATAAGAGGCAGCGGCGTGTCTGTCACGTTTACCAAAGGGTGTGTTGATACAGCCGACGGTGGGATGAAACAATGTCTGGGAGAATAGATCGTAGATGTCGTAATAAAAAAGTAGCCAAAAAAGAAACACTTTTAAATACATAACAAAGTTTGACCTGTGGATGTGTTCGTGGCAAATACTTTTTACGGAGAAATATTTTTTAAATGTAATCATTATGTTGCTTTGATATAGCTATTTGTGGGGGCTTGTTTTAAGTCTTACTTGTTGTTGACTTTGCCACTTGGTTATGTAAATTTTCTTATAGACGATGGTGCTTGTTTGCGATTGCAATTTCCAATCACGCAGACGTGATGCAAAAAATTATGTTTAAGTTTTAGTTGAAGACGCCTTGGCATCTATCCCAGGAATGTTTCTTCTCATTCATTGTTCATATGGTACAATATAGTGCATTGTATTGTCTAATTTGGTTTTTGCTGCTGAGCTATTCGGATATGCATGTTTTAGTCTGCGGTCACAACCTTGTTGCTTGGTTAGGGAGGCCGTCTGGATTATCAAATATTTGTAACCAGCCAGCTGACATTTTTGTTACATTTGAAGGGCGTCATGGGTCCCGAATCGATTCATTTGGATCTTCGTCCTGGTGTAGTTTTCTTAATATTGGCAGAAAATACTATAGGGATTTTATAACCATTATCATATTGTTCATCGCCTTTTTCAGCTGTTTGATTTGTTGTTACAAGCCGGAGTTTCCTTCACTTGCCTTTGATATATGCTACCTAGATATGATTCCGACCACGAGTGATTCCTGTTTCCCCAGTATTCTCCTTCGGCACAACAGGTGAATTTGGAGCTTGGGAGAGTTTTTTTCTTTTGATGGTCATGTAGCCATTTTTAACTTTTCAAGCATTTAGACATATATTTGCCATTACTGAGTTCACCTTGCTGAGGTCAATCACATTTTTGGAATAAGAGGCAGCGGCGTGTCTGTCACGTTTATCAAAGGGTGTGTTGATACAGCCGACGGTGGGATGAAACAATGTGTGGGAGAATAGATCGTAGATGTCATCATACAATAAGTCGCCAAAAAATGAAACCCAGTTCTATACACTCCATTCCCAACATGCAAAAATCTCTCGAGAACCCAGCCTAATGGGTCTTACACGGCATCGACCACACCAGGAGCGACGAGGTTATCCAACGTTACGGAGACTGTGATCGCTTTCCTATGATGACGGCTCACAAAATCTCGGATAAGACGGAAAATGTCTTCTTCAAGAACATGGTACCAGATGCCCCAAAGTCATTATGAACGGTGCCGAAATCATCAACGTGAAGGTATGACAAATGCATGGGTGATGTGGTCGTGCAATGGAGTTCGTTAGCCTAAAACGTTTGGAATGATACTTTTCAAAAGCGAAATCCAATCAAAACGCTGTTATCTCGCACTTTCCGGATATTCACTATTAAGATCTCAACAATATCCACACGCTTCCAGCCCATTTGACTTTCAGGAAGAAATGTTCAAACATTGCCGATCTGATAACGACATTTTACGCCAATGCTGTGAACAATTTAGCGTACCGCAGTACATTCATGTCTGAGAACAGAATAGCCATCGTACAATCTCAAAGCTCCACCCCCCATTTCATCAGCGGTGGATACTCTGCCAAAGCTCTGAGTTGATACATTGTACATAAGGGAAGACACATGGGTGCAGCATACCAGAGACCGGACAAAAAGATCATTCAAAGTCATTTGGTGGATAGTTCCGATTTAAACGACCCAAAATTCATCTACGAATTTCATGGATGCATGTTTCGCAAATGCCAATCATGTTACTCTTAACGACTGATGAAAAGGTCCGTGTCACAGTACAACATGGAACAATTGAACGAGAAAAGCTTCCATCCACGAACAACAATAATATCGAATGAGGGAAATGTTGAGCACTAGTCTAATCGACGTTTCAAGAAAAAACCTGAGTTTGGACACATTGCTGGAAGTAAAGCCGTGGTGAACGTCGAACCTCTGGATTCACCGGACACTATTTGTAGGTGGAGCGAATGCTACGACATGCTCGGGTCTCAGGAAGATAACGTCAAATACAACGATATGTGCTCGATTTATATCCTTGTGTGTTCAAATATTGTTGATGTCCTACAGGGAACAACGAAATTCAAAGAGAACACAACGACGTCGGTCAATACAAAGGCCGATCAAAAACAAATTCTTACCACACCCTTGCCAATTATGTTTCTACATCCATCTCGATAGAACTCACCCCATCGAATGGGATTGTTAATATGCATGGATGGACGAGCACCTCAAATAGAAGATCGTGTTTTGCTAGCGGCGGTCCAAAATATTACTTTACCAATACCGATACCGATGGAAATAAATGCATACCAACTGCAAAGTCAAAGGATTCACATTGAATTATCGATCCGAGTGTAGTAGTGAACTGTTTCGTGCTCTAAGAAGATTTCCATTCCAGAGAGGATAGAAACTTTGTCTGAACCATACAATTGTATGGTTACAAAATCACGAAATCGTCGTTAAAAACATATTTTGAATCTGGTACTTGATTCCATACAACAACCTTTTACTGTACGGGTAGGTTGAGTTCCAGTACAAAAAAGGAAGACTACCATTAGCTTATGAATACCAGAGCCAGGCTAAAAAGACATAAAGCTTCACCACAACAATCAAGCATGGGGCTCATATTCAGTGATCAATTTGAATGTGATGATGTGCACTGTGGTCACATCGATGTGATATAATCGATGCAGCACGGCATGACTGCGTCTGTATTAATACGACCACCATGGAAAATGATATTGTGCATGTACCTTGTCGTTTTACCAGTGAAAGCGATGTCCCTGTATTATCGTGTACATTGCGTCTTTAGATTTCATGTGGTAACTATGATGACATGAATGAACCACTCTACGGATCTCAACTACGTCTATGCAAACTACTGCAGATACCAGCAGCACCTCATTAAAATGAGCCAGTGAAAGAAGAATATATATTGCCTGTTGTTGTTTATGGCTTTTAGTCGTTGAAGACATTGACAGTACTGTTTTTATTTTTCTGTTTCGTACGTACCGACCATCAGTGGAGACAAAATTTTAGTATAAAAAGGAAGTGTACCCGGTGATTCCCTTCAGTAAAAGATAAAGATGTCACTCCAAGAAGTGCGAACCACAGTTATTATGCCTGGCTATTTACCCTTTGAAACTCGATTCAAATTGTCCAAAGTGCAATCTGGATGGACCGTAAACCAAACAATTATTCGAGCTGGATCTCTCTACCTTGGAGACGCAGATAAATTCAACTGTTTCAGTTCTGGTGTGGGCAGCAAATCTCGGCTTACATGGAAGAAGCTGTATGGTCTACACAGTGCTTATGCCATCCTTTAGAAGAGAACATTCGTTGTTTGGCTCTGGAGCTGACAAAACTCATTTACAGAAAGTTTGCAAAGATGTAAAATAAACGCAACGAAGAATTCAATCGACATGCACACTCTTTCAGCAGTAGCATCTGAAAAGAATGAAGACTTTTTTTTACTAGTGACATCTGAATGCTATAAGATGGTTGGTTGCTGCTAAATTATATAAATCTTCAGATATAGTCCAACTACCCATTTGCCGAGAGCTTTTGTTTGTGTTATTCCTGCCTACTATGTTCAAATACTTTGTGGAATTCCAAACGATTTAAGGAGCGTCTTTCCTAATCTGAATTAAAAATAAAAGGCAACTTGAACTTCTCCGGAGACAACGTCTTCTTTTCTGGCTGCAGTTTCTGCCGATAAAAGAAAGTGCCATCACGCAAGACCGAAGGCGAAGACATAACGGGAGTGTTCCAAACTTAGAACTGTCAAGATTTAGTCCGTTGAGAAAACCTCAACGTCGAGTGATGCCCGACATCCAGCTCCTACGACGTACCGACCATCAGTGGAGACAAAATTTCAATATAAAAAGGAAGTGGACCTGGAGATTCCCGTCAGTGAAAGATAAAGATGTCACCCCAAGAAGTGCCAACCGCTCAATCACAAAACACCCCAAAAGGGTACAAAGAAAGGGCAACCTCCTCGTTTAGGGATGTGTTGTCGGTTCTTACGAAATCCAATCAACTCGCCCTAAGAAATCATTGCGTGAAGTCGTGTATGAATGTTGTTTCATTGTCTTGAAAGGAACGGTAGTTTTGTCCAAGCTACAGCAAGAATTCTTACGAAAACATCTGAGCGTTCTTTTACCAATAGTCAAAAAGAAAATATACGTCAGTCAAAAGAAAAGATTATAATACTGTTCTTTTGTACAGATCATATGCTTAGCAACTTCTATGAGATATGAGAAGATAGAAGAAGACCCCCTTCATATGAAGGCATAATACGTGTACCTTGCAAGGACAAAAGCTGTCGTTAGTACCTTTTAAAGGATGGATGGAATTCCATCACTGGTGCTATCAACAGATACCTGATATACCTCGAAATCCTACTCCCAACGAGATGTCACAGTTGCCACAAGATTGAAATTCGTTGATTGATTAGACGCACACATTTGTCAGAAACAGAAAAATCGAAACGGTACTGTCAATGTCTTGAACTTTTTACCAGAAAGCTTTACACGAAACAGATAAATCGACGAAAAGAGATTTAAAGGCGACGATTAAAAGCCAAAAGCCCCAAGTGACCCGAAGACAGATGCAGCCTCATGAACGGAAGAAGAAAACGACACACAAAAAGTGTTTCAAACTCCATTGTCTCCTATCCCAACTGCGAATCACACACAAGTGCTTTATCGCAACTTTCGCGAAATCTATCTCTCGGGCGAGAAGAAGTAAACGCTTGGGTCCAAAAGATGAGGACAGACTTCAAAACATTGTTATATACCACTTGCCTTGAAGGTTGGCATAATTGTACCAATTTCAAATTTCGAAGAAAGTGTAAAAATGACCATGATCACTTCAGAGCTGTCTTTTTACTGCCTGTTTTGCATAAACTATTTTAAAAATGTCTATAGGTTAGCAGCATGGAAATTCTACAGACCAGACGTTCCAGACCAAATAAAGCCTCCTACGAGAACATTTCCCGTAGAAGCCTCAGATTTCAAAAATAAGCCTTCCTACGAGAATTAATTTGCGTAAATTCACTCCCGACTGCAATTTTTTGGGTGCAAATTCAATGATTCTAGACAAGGATTTTAGGGGGGGGGGGGAAATTTATTCTGGTGTCGATGAAGTTTGCAAAGTTTGGCTGCAAGTCTCATGAATAAAATTGATCAAGACCGATTCGATATCTACTACGCGGATCATGAAGATTAATCGTAATAAAACCATGCGGTGTTGCCTGGGCGCGACTGAAGAAAATTTTGAATTTGTTTATGTCCATATCGCCGTTACACCAAGTCTGATGAATATTTCTCAGCGTGTGAGTATCAACGCCATTGAACACTGATAAGATATTACAATTGTCCCTAATTACCTTTGGAATTTGCGTATATCGCTGCGTCACGTAAATAACATCGGTGTTCTTGTGTCGGCCACGCGAGAATATCCTAGCCGGATTAGTTTGCTTATCCAGCATAACATCATCGAATACGACAAGATTATTAACATCGCCATCTAAATTTTCCACGGATGGGGTTTCATTGATGTCTGTGATGAATTCGATTGTGCCTTCGTCGGTATTGTCGCTAAATTCTTTTAGTACCTGATAGCAACGCTGATCATCAACGGATGGCGCAACCAAATACAACTTATCCCATTTTAGCCATCGCATTATCAAATTTAGCAACAAGTGCGTCTTTCCAGAACCGGACGGGCCAATAATTATCATCCTTATCGAATTTGGTAACGCCGCGTTGTGTTTCACCTGCTCGCGTTTCTTCGTGGCCGAAAAATCAATTACATTCATGTTACTAGAATATTATGGATCTATATTGTGTTAAGTGTCGCACTCACACAGCTACGATAAATCCAATCGAAATTGTCACACGCAATAACAGGAACGCAATTGCAGGAGAATGCGAAGTTTGTAAGACACGCAAGTTTAAATTTGTAAAAAAAAAAATAGAAGAACCGGAGGAGACATTGCCGCCTCCTTGTCAAATCTACCCGGAACTCCCTGGGCGAAATATCCCGGAGAAAAGCATCTGCCAGGATACAATTACTGCGGACCCGGCACAAGGCTCGATATAAGACTCAACGATAATAATCAACCAAATCCCGGCGAAGATCCAGTAAACGCCATCGATAACGCGTGTTACTATCACGATCTTGCGTATCGTAGCGGGGATTTACAACAAAGACATCTCGCTGATATTAGGCTAATTCACGCAATAGACGCGATTCCTGACAAAAGTTTCAAAGAAAAATTGGCAACTTGGTTGATAAAAGGCGCAATGAAAGGTAAATTAGTATTCGGTGCTGGTAAATAATAATGGAGCAAATATATTATTCTCCGAGAGGATTCTGGCGAGGAAAATCAGCAATAGCCAAACTCGCCAAGGCAGCAAAAGTAAAACAGTCCGTTGCTGAATCGTGGCTATCGAAACAGGCAGTCTGGCAAATATATCTTCCCCCGCCTAAGAAAATATCATATGCGAGTTTCACCGTCAGTGTCCCTAATGAAGTCCATCAGGCTGATTTAATGTTTCTTCCTTACGATACCGTCGACGGAGTCACATATAAATATGTCTTGACAGTCGTTGATATCGCCAGCAGGTATAAAGAAGCCGAGCCGTTATCGAATAAAACAGCAACGGAGATCGCTAAGGCGTTTAGCGAAATTTATTAACGATCTCCATTAACATGGCCGAAGCTTCTCCAGGTTGATCCAGGTCGAGAATTTCTTGGCGCGGTTACTTCACTGATGAAAAAGAATAATGTTAAAATCCGTCGCGGTATTGTAGGTGTTCATCACAATCAGGCTATCGTCGAAAGATTCAATAAAACTCTTGCAGAACGATTATTCGGATATCAGTACGCGCGCGAATTTATTCAAGATAATCGATCTCATGATTGGGTAACAAGATTACCTCACGTGATTAACGCGCTAAATAACGAAGTAACTCGAACAATAGCAATGAAACCCGCAATTGCAATTACAAAACCGAATATACCCCTAAAGCGAGGTTCCACAATTCCACCTGTGCTAGGTAGCGTCATTGTCAGGTATTTATATAAAGAAGGCGAGGCCGAAGGAGGAAGAAAAAGAGCAACCGATCCAAATTGGAGCGTTACGACACACAAAATATCAGCCGTAACAAGATCATCGGGAAGACCAGCAATTTATTTCCTAGATTCGCTAGCGCCACAACGCGGATTTACCAAGGAAGAATTACAAATAATACCGAAAGATACTCAACTACCGCCAGCGTCATTAATGTGAAACCGAATTCTACCTAACTGAGATAATTTTCTTACTCTTGACACGGCTAAATATACCAAATTTGACCAGGAAATTCTATCATCGACGATCCAAACTTTACCATCTACGGTCAATTCCTGCGATGAGTGTATCGTTGTTGCATATCCTAGTTTCCATGGCGATCTTTCTGCGTTTATCGCGTCATTAACAAGATTAATATCAACAAGAATAATATCGTTCAGTACCAAGATTTTTTCCTCTCCGCAGGGTAAAGTAACACTAATATTTTGTTTTCTGGTATCAGCGGGCCTGTAACACAACGGCACCTGCAATGTTGGAAATTTCTCACAATGAAGCTTGAATAACATTTCCTGAATAATATCGCGAACAATTTTCCTACTAGCAACAATCAAATGATCGGGACGCCATAAATTAAGAAAAATATCCATCGGAGTCTCGTCGATTATTCTTCTCATCACGTCACATTGAAACTTATTCGGTTGTAATCGAATTATTTTCTTAAATTCAGTCAGTAAAATATCATCGGATCTATAATCGGCGTCGATTTCCTCATAATAGTCAACGAAATTCCTGAGCCATTCGTGAGGAGATTCTCCATCAATAGGATCAGGCTGGCCATGATCTCCTCACATTACCACGGCGGTATTTTTCCCCTCCAGCCAGATCAGGAACGATTTTAATACAACTAAATTTACTGTGCAAATTTCATCAAATATTATAATTCTGTTGATATATTTATTTCCCATACGAGCCGAATCCCATAATCCACCGTTGTATTTGAAATAACTGTGATACGTACAAGAACCAACGCCGCGTTGCCTTATTTCTCGCGCTAATCTGTGAGTTGGAGTCAACACGATCATATCAGATTTCGCAAATAAATTTATCGCTCGCGTTGTTTTACCGCTACCACCAGGACCATTCATGTAAACGAATTTGTTACGTGAAATTGGGTCAAATGCAGATGCAGCCATCGATATTTCCTCACATTTATCTTGATGAAATTTATCGCAATCTTCGACATCGGCGTCCTCACAATAATCTAGAATATCCTCGTTTTTATCCTCCAAGTTCCCCAAGAACCATCGGCGATTAAATTCTCCAGCCTATACTGATATTTCTTATCGATATAAAACGAGTCCGTTGCGACCCTTACCGCGATATCAGAAAATTTATTTATCATCGACAGTAAATTTATACTCACATAAGCGAGCATCGATGATCTCAAATGCGTATACTGCGCTGATTCTCCATCGAGATAGCTAATTACGGTACCCAACTTTACTCCGTCAATGATAATATTCTCTCTGTTACAGAATATCCCTCGCGATACCGTATCGGCTATAATAAAGTCCATCTCGGCATCGTTGATAAACAATCTAGCGTGTCGATGTTTATGATCAACGGATCCTCCTTGAGTAAATTTGCCAATTATTTTTCTTCCGATATCTTTCGCGTTTTCACAATCCGTCGGCAACCATACTTCAGTTTGTTTTCTATACGATATAATCGCCTAGCTCACTGTCAACGATATTAACATTGACGAATCTAGCATATACCTCAACAACACTATAGGGACCCAACGACGCTGCGATAAATGCCGACCAAACCAAATATAACAAATTTTATGTAAATTTTCAGCAAACTCGAATGAAGTTACATAAGCGAATCCGGTCATGACAAAATCAGGTAACGGTCCGTTAATTGCCACTCTAGTCATCTCGCTGGTGGGATGGCCAAATTTAGCAAAATAATTCGCACAATCGCCGTATCCGAGGAAACTTCCAGGATAGCACGCGCTCATATCAACGGATATCATATCTTCGAAATAATACTTGGTATTCCACAATCCGCCATGGCCGTATTCGATACAGCTAAGTTGAATATCAGTGAGAAATTCGTTCCTTGTAGGTTTCCACGAATTTCTTTCTCTGGCAGCGTGAGCAGCAACAGACGGAACCGTAAAACAATTCGTTAATAACTGATCAGGATTTGACGAATATTTCACCGCGATATTTTTCATAGATTCATGCAATTTTTCATCTCGGTAAATATCTCCGCGCGGCAATATAAATTGATCGTATTTTTCTTCGCTCGAGAATAACCAAACTGATATTGGATCAGACGCGGCTAATATTTTGATATATCGGAACATGGCATCAGCGCCTTCCACGGGATAAAATTTAACAACCCGATCTCGCGGGAATATCATTACCGACTGCGACCACGCGTGTGAATTATGATCAACAATTTCGATTGGTACTCCTCGAGATCTATACGGCGACGAGTATAATATTTCTCCCGATAGCGTTTTCACCGTGATAGGAAATTTAAGTTTCTTGCTCAACACAGCAACATCGTCAATTGATGCGCCATCAACAACTGTCTTCGCCCATGAATTAATTTTATCCAACCTCAACTGAGTCAGACCAGATCCACGACGAGCGTTTTTCATATGCTCGATAACGCGCTCGGCAACGCAGTTTATCATCGGTGATTCTTTCATCGCAGGTAGATTTTTCATATCCGGGTTGTTATTCAGCCGATAAATTCCATAAACAACTGCACTAGATGGATATGCCCTAGCATAATAAGGACCGTCGATTCCCAATAATAATCCTGGCTTCGAATTTTTATCAAGAACAACATTTTTCTTACCGCCACGCACGGGATCTCGTTTATCGCGAATAATCCAAGTGTCGTCAGGCATTTGTGCAATAAATTTTATTCCAAAGATAAATCGCTCCTCGGAATGCGAGTTTTTTATATGCTCGATTATCTTCTTGGCCCGTTCCAGATTCATCGTAGCATCAACAGCGTTAGTTTTCCATGTCGACCAAACATGAATCCCCCCATCATCGAGGAATTCTCTCTTGGCACGATCAACCTCAGGAATGATATATTCTGCCTCATCAAGATCAAATGCATCCATTATTATATTTTAGACAAATATCTAAATTATAATGAATAAATGTTAGTGGATACCAATCGAATCAACAAAATTATGCGACAAATCCTGCAGAGGCGAATATTGTGGCGCTCACATATATGCAATTCGACGTGGCAGTAAAGGACCACAGAGGTGTTTAGTTTGTCAAGTTGGCACGCGAGGAAAAACTCGATTATGTTTATCCTGTGGAGGGAAAAATTATCGGGAATTGCTCAGATATTACAAAAAAAGATCCTCGTCGGTGATAACATGCGAAGAAGATTACATTAATCGATTCAAGGCAAATTACGATTTAAACAAACAGAATATTGTATATGAATCCAAAATCAACGATTCCTGCAATGAAAATCACGCACGAGTATAGATCTCATCCAACGATCGAGGGATACGAGGCATCATCGGATGGTATTGTCAGAAACATCAAAACAAAGAAAAATGTTGGTAATGTTAGTAATACTGGTTATTTGATATGTAACTTCAGTAATAGTGGGAGAAGAGGTATAAATTATCTTTCTCACAGATTTATATTCGAGTGTTTCCATGGACTCATCAAGAATAATTTGGTCATTGACCATATCGACGGAGATAAACTTAATAACAAATTATCTAACCTTCGAGCGATAACTCCGAGTGAAAATTCCAAATTTGGTAATACTGGCAAACATCCGAAATATGCCAGGGCGGTCAAATCGATAAATCAGGAAACGGGCGAGGAGATGATATTCGAATCGATGAGCGCCGCTGCAAAATATTATAGTATTCATCCAGCATCGGTGCGACGAGTGGCAGAGGGAATTCAACATGCGGCATTTTCATATGATATCGGCACTTGGATCAAATTTTCTTATATACCAATAATATTCGATTCGGAAAGTGAGGACGAAGAATAATTGAATATTACAGAATTAATATAACATGGATGAACAAACCATAAGCAATATTATCGAAGCCATCGATGACCTGAAGAAAAAAATAAATCTTCCATCAGAGTTGGACACGAGTAAAATCCGATCCGAATTCGAAACAATCATTCAAGGAAAACTCGAATACAAATACACGCTACCATCCGAATACAAATTAATAAAAAAGATCCAAATCGCGATGTATCAATCGCTTGCAACAGTCAGCGATGATCAAATTGAGGATTTTGTTAAATTATCTACGCTGGTAGAAAAAGCTAGATTGATTTTATCAGAAGCATACGAATAAAAAAAAATTACAAGTTCACGCATCAGACAGTTGAAAAAGCTTGTCGATGAGAGCAAGGCCAAGGAAATATCTTCCTGAAGAAATTCCACAAAAAAAAAAACAAAAATTAAAAAAATCTTCCAATTTTAAAATTTTCCCTGGATTTTATTTATTTTTTTGGCCCATTTTTCCATGGCAGATAGATTCGAAGAATCTCACGATTTCACCAGCAGATTGATACTTATCGTTTCTCCGCGTATATCAAGCAAATTTCCTTTCTGATCCGTTAGTTTGAAATTTATCCTTGACAACATTCGATTATGACATCGCAGATAAAACGGATTCACCGGCTCCTTTATTATCAAATAACCCGGAGAGGCGCTAGGTGAAAACGAATACAATATAAATCCCTGCTGCGCTTGATTTGACTCTGACGAATCAACATTGTAGCTGCCCTCGACAACATCCGCGTGAAGATAAATCGCGATAACTTCCGTTATATTAACGATACCTGGCGAGATATGCCGCCCGCCTTTGGTCGGATCATTATCGTGTCTGAGAAACAGCGCTAATTGTTTTTTCTCTGCCCACGCGGCATGTAATTTCGGAAATAACTCATCGATAGTATCAGTGACGGATTTTCTTAGTTTATCAATGTCATAACCGGGAAATTTGAAATTTGGTAGCGTTTCCTCGGTTAATTTATGTAATTCCATGAATTTTTTCTTATTGCCTGAATTTTTGATCAATGTAAATTTGGTAATAGGAAGAATATAATCGCCGATTGATATATCGTCGACTATCGCCTGAATAAACATTTTATGATAATATTCAAGATCGTTCGCAATTCGATTCAAGCGTCTCACGTGCCTTGGGAGTAAATCACACCAGCCTGTTTTATTTAGGATACATTCATTGAAAAATGATCGAAAATAAGAAAGTAACATTTTATGTACTCTATTAAATTCACTGATGGTTTTTTTTACATAATCGCCGTCTATGGGGGTTATTATAATTTTTTTATATTCGCCAATATCTACCACTGTATCCGAGGGTGGGATTTTGGGAAGAACCAACCATGAAACATTTTCCACCTTAAAATTAAAAGAAAACACAATACGATCAAGTTTATGTTGCTCCATGAGATCAACGGCCTTATTGATTATATCAAAGCCAAGTACAGATCTCGAAGCCTCGTCGGTGATAAAGTCGGATTTTTTTGGTTCTAATGTACTTGGTAAATCCAACGAGGTAAACCCGGGAGTTGTATCATGCGATGTTTCCACAGGCGGAATTTCGGGCCAACCTAATATGGTCCTAATCGATGATTGGTAAATATCAACGATATACGGTGATTTCACTTCTATCATCGATGATAGCGTTGGTTCGTGCGCAGATATTTTTATTCCCGGAGTAGCATCGCCGGTTATATTTGATATTCTGGTAGTAAATTCCTTATCCAGCTGATCAATTTCGTAACTACCTGTTGGTATACCGACATATATCCAATCTGGCGTTCCATCGGGTTTGGTTTTGTTGGCAAAAACAAGTGAATTATTTGACAATAATTTACCGAATGACGTCGATCTAACATTAGGCCAGCTATTGTAGACACGCAATTGTGTTAACGCAATTTCTTTAACGCTGATTGGTGTTGGAAAATTGATGCTAAATTCAGGCTTGGTTGAGCTTAATGATATTAGTGTTGTTGTCGGCGGTGTCGTGTTTGTCACGATCTGGGCTAGCTCGGACATTATTAATATTCATTTGTTCAATCTCGGAGTAAATACCGATCATTACCGAAAATTCTGGATCGGAGATAACGCCGTCATTGAGACTCTCGGAAAGCAACGATGATAATTTCGAATACGCGTCATTGACCTTAGTTAGTTTGTTTTTGTACAATGATAACTTTTCACTCGTGCACGAGGATATCTTTTTCGCTACGATATTGAGAACACCAGCGATTGTTGTTGTTGACGAGATTATTATCGTTGCAACGATCGGCGCGATTGTTGTTACCGCGGATAAAATTATTCCCGCACCAGCGACTACCGCGGATACCGTGTACACGGCGACGTCAATGATAACTAATCTACGCTGGTATTTCTTTATTTTTGTTTGATACTCGTCGAGGAGTTATTTTAGCGAATCCTGCCATGATCGCGCCTGATTGTAACGGTAGTCAGATGCGGTCATTTATTAGTATCTTACGATAACAATTACGGATTATTGCGTATATTCGGATAAAAATTCGAAAAATATAACATAATACACTGGTCCCATGTTGGTTCTATCTGGTGG
Organism: Sinohyriopsis cumingii; assembly: GCA_028554795.2. Classification (NCBI taxonomy): domain Eukaryota; kingdom Metazoa; phylum Mollusca; class Bivalvia; order Unionida; family Unionidae; genus Sinohyriopsis; species Sinohyriopsis cumingii. The sequence goes on along the minus strand of CM068834.1, from coordinate 9,911,573 downwards.
TTCTAGCACAAATGTGACCCCGTAACCTGCGGCCATAAAGTAATTAAAATTTTCGTCGAAAGTGTCATGTGGGACTTTTATTTTAAATTTTATCGGAGCTTGAAGAAATATTCGATATACTCCAGTAATTGGCGGGGTAAATTTAAATATGTTATTCTCGGGTGTCCATGCGCCCTCTTGTGTCTCTACCATAAATGGAACACGGCATTGTATATTTTTTGTTTCTACTTCCGCTGGTATCGAAATACGCGATAATCTTCCAAGATTCAGTGGTGATATTTTTGTGTTAATATCGCTAATTTTTGTAGATGCGTCGAGAAGATCCTCGTTGATTTTTTTTATTTTCTCATCTGTCAATTTACGCATCGCGTTAAACCCCTTAGTAAATTCGGGAACAACAACATCGCTGAGTTTATTAATTTCCTTGTTAATATCGTCGATTGTTGCTCTCTGACCTAACGAGATATTTATTTTGGTAATTTCCTCGTTAATGGATTTTACTCTCTCGATGAGATCGCTGTGTGATGTTCTATCGGCTTTTTGAAATATTAATGCACGTGCCGATTCAATCTCTCTGTTGATTTGGGCGATATCTTCGTTTATTTTCTTTGTTTTCTCGGTAAGATCGTTATGTGATGTTCTATCGGCTTTTTGAAATATTAATGCACGTGCCGATTCAATCTCTCTGTTGATTTGGGCGATATCTTCGTTTATTTTCTTTGTTTTCTCGATGAGATCGCTGTGTGTAGTTGAGGAGATTTCGATGAATTTTTTTATATCCTCATCGAGTTTTTTATTGAGATTTTTTGATGTATCGTCTAGTTTTTTAAGATCGTTAGTTAGCTTGGTAAATCTTTTTATCATTCTGTCCTGAAGATCGTCGTGTAATGCTTTATCGGCCTTTAGAAGCATCGCCGCTGATAGCTCTTTGTCGGATTTTTCTACATCCGCGATATTAGCCTTTAGTGGCAATACCGCTAATAGATCAGTAATATCAGCTATAGATTTCAACACTAATTCTGATTGACGAGTAAATTGACTGATATGATCATTATATTCTTCTCGCTTGATTATATCAGTTATTTTCACGTTACTAGTGTGTAATCGCCCTTCGGTATTTTGAAAAACAGCAACTTCGCCAGGGTCCACCTCTGACAGCGATAGAAGATTGTTAATATCGCTCTTGGTTGCGAACTTTGATAGATCGACGTCAGTCACTTCTGCCTTTTCCTTCCTGTAGATAAATCTACCGTAAATATCAACCATGATATTTATCTACGGCGTATTCAAATACAATTTTGTGATAAGGACCGGATGATTTTGAAATTGCGTCAAGAACATTAATTGACTCCGGGCCGCATATCGGTGGATCAGCTAATGTTTGTGTTGGAAGAGTCGAATACCAAATCGGAAGATTTAGTTTTGACAAATAGCTGATTAATTCATTTGGCGGTGCTAATCCATAAGAGTCAAAATAAACGACTTCGCGAGGATTAATCGCGTAGGCGACCCAGTGTGTGCCAGGACCGGTATTTTTATCGAGATTAATTATTCCTGTCTCGGTAGGGTTTGGTTTTTCTGGTAGTTGATCCCGCATAAATACGCCTCTGAAAAATTTTATTTTTTTATTCTTTGCTTCGCTAAGTAAATCTAAATTTGAATAGGCCGTGCTAATCTTAGACCGGATCCGTACGGGGGTCGTCTTAGATAAAGGCCGTTCCCCTTTTTTTTACCGTATCTCCCTCCGGTAACTTTTCGCATTACTGTGGAGCCTAATTCAGAACCTAAACCTCCGAGCGCGCCTAATCCGAATGCCCTTCCAATCGCCGGAAGAGCCATTTTCGCTAGCCCCAATAGAGCAGCAGGGAAAATACCGCCCGTTTTGACCATGTCTCTGATGGCGCCTATGGAAAGGCTCACATGAACGCCAGAATTTGCTGATTTGGCCTTGGTAAATCGTTCACGTTGACCTCTAGTTAGCGACAGTTTGTTAGGCCCACCGTGAATTTGATCATTTTTCAGGGTTAATTTCATACCGCATCGCTTTGATATCGCTGATTGGAGTTTTTTCATCTGACCTGGGGTCAGAGTTACACTGACGTGTTCGTATGGCATATTAATAACCGCTTAATCTAAATTTGGAATTTATCACATATTCTCGACAGGAGCATCGATGACTCGCATTCTACCACTGATGCCTTCCAGGATCATTGTTCTATCACCGAGAATCACCGCGATGGCTCTTGCAGGTCCGTTTGTGTTAATTCTGGCTTTGAAATGGATATCGACAACAGATTGTTTTACCAAGTCGAGATGTTCCAGGGAAAAGTAATAGATGGGATAGCGAGCATTAAAATCTAGCTGTGATATTTGCAATCCCGTATCGATATTTTGATCGCGGCCCATAAAACTTAGTAAGCGATGATACGCGCGGGCCGTCGAAAAATTTTCAAAATCAATCGATATTTCCTCCGATGGTTCTTGTTGACCGTTTATTCTCAATGATACATTTGTTGCATCGAAATTATCAAATATCATGTGACTGTGATTTTGATCGTATCTGTTTGCGTTTTGGAGAACAACGAAGATGTGCCTAGGTGCCGAAACACCCTGTTGTGACGCAATTCGCCAGGTAAATATTCCGTTGATATTAACATCGCAGGAGTCGGTCATCGTTGTCAACCAGGACATGACGGATTTTCCGCCTTGATTCATGAATGATAATAATTTTTCTTCCTCGAGCATCGATGGAACTATCGCTGGCATCCATAAGGTAAATTTGTTTAGGATTACCTTGCCTGCATCACCAGGATCTCGCCAGATGGCTTTGTCACTGTCAGCAGCGTCGCGAACGAAAGTTATCGTGTGTTTTGCTCCGTAAATAACTTTTCTGAAATGCCTGCAAAATCCAAAAATGTGAGATAGCGGAATTGCACAGGAAAATCTTCGTTCATTTCCCCTTAGCATAGCTCTTCTCGTGGCAAATCCAAGGTTGTAATCGGGATTGGGGCCGAGTACTACATCGACGTTGGTGGCGGCGGCATTACCAGCGAGATTTTGCGGTCTGCCCATAACATACTGGGAATGGTCCGGATCATTGGAATTATCCTTGGCGAACATCATACTAGGACCGGCTGACCTGGTAAAATCATCCGAGTATCTCGCTAGGCCTATAATCGTCGTTGCTATATCAACGTTGTCCGTAATTGATTCGATCTCTCTTCCGTCGATCATGTAAGTGACGCTCTTGAATAATGCCATGATGCCGTTGTTGACAAACCCAACACTATAATCTGCATCGTAGTTGGTATTATCTTCCTTTACAATTCTCCCAACAACCTCGATATATGCCTCAGATGGAAGAAAATATCTTGTTGTATCGTGAACTTGAATTTCCAAGCGATTATTTGTATTTGGTTCAACTGCATCGTACGAGAAATACTGGAAATCTCGCACGGATGTGTCTCTGCCTACAGGCTCATCCATGTCAAACACTTCATTTGACACTTGTGCGAACATTTATTATTAAGAATATCATCTAAAACGAAGACCACTGCCTGAAATGAAGCTTGTGTTAGCAACTTTATTTGCTAGGTTTGTCTTAGCAACTTCCCTTGCTAGATTTGTATTAGCAACTTCATTTGCGAGATTTGTCTTAGCAACTTCCTGCGCTAGATTTGTCTTAGCAACTTCCTGCGCTAGATCGTTTATTTTTTTATTTGCTGCGTCGTTTATGGCTTTACTGACTTCGGGTGGCATTTCTCTGGTGATGGGTAATTTGACGGGTTGTTTTTTGCGCACTAAATTTAATATTTTACTTTTGACAGCATTGAAGCCCTTACTGGCCAAATTACCGATACCAGAAATGGCAGTCTCGCCGATCTTTCCTATTGCTTTTAACCCGAACTGTTTGATCACGGGTCCAATTTTAGGTATTATTCGCGTAACGAGACTTCCAATGATATCACCGAATCCATTGCCGTGTATATATTTGTACACGGGCAATCTAGAGTTTACTATGCGGACCTGTTTGGGTCTGCGCTGATGTTTGTGAACAATCATGTTATTTCAATTGTGTTGTTTTAATCGATGAGTTCATCGACAAGTTCCTTGTAAATGTGAGAATTAATGATGCCACCGCGGAATAATCGCTGACAAATATCTGAGGCCTCGTTAATTACTTCACGGGAGTTATTTCCGGCTCGTTTTCCTCCGATTAATACCTCGAGGCGAGATACATCGTTGACAACACTGTCAGGGCAAATTGTATATCCGCTTCCTGTTTTTGGTTTTGTAAATTGCGATGGCGATAACGCTTCCTCGAATACTTCTCCTGACGATGTCCCTGATGACAACGTTAATGGTGATTCTAAGGGGGGTTGAAAGGAAGGGGGGGAAAAACTCGGGATTAATATATCACTCTTCCTTGTAGATGATAGACTTTCCCTTAGCTTCATTAATTTGTAATCACCAACATCCGATATAAATTTTTCAAAATTTTTATCAGAATAGTCTATTGGTTTTCCTAAAGTGCCAAAATAAATTATCGCCAGCCAATCAATTTCTTCGACTTTATCAGCAATAAATCTTCTCAAAATAAATCTTCTATTTTCAATAGAATCATCCGCAGCCATCTGAATTTTTGAATCATAGTTTCTAAGTAAATGCAATATGTTCGTGTTCAAATAATTATCAGCGGTTACACTAGTATCAAGTTTTATTGGATGAAGTTCATATTCTTCCTTCATTCTTACATATTCGGAAGCTGGTTCCTTAGGTTGTGCTGGTTTAACTATCGGTACCTGTAGTTGAACTATCGGTTCGTCACTCTGTTCTTGTTTCTTTCTTGTTTTTCTCTCTTTTTTCTGAGATGGAATTTTTTCTTTTGGTCTAGCTCCTAATTCCTGTGGTTGAAAAACTTCTTCCTGTGGTTGAATATCCTCTTCCTGTGGTATTACTTTTCTTTTTCGTGTTTTAGCTTTTTCTTCCTTCTCCTGTTGTTTTCTTTCTTTCGCTTGCTGCTTTTCTTCCTTCTCCAGTTGTTTTCTTTCTTCTGCTGCTTGCTTATTATATCTTTGTGTGTCTCTTGCTGCTTCTAAAAATCTCCTGTAACGCGGATCCGTTACCATACTCACATGTGTTTTTCCCGAGTAAACTTTATATACCATGTTGTACCAATTATCACGAGTTCCGTATCTTTTTTTTCCTATTACAGTCAAATATTCATTTCGATCGCTAAAATAATTTTCTGCAAAATCGCCAATTTGATCTATGGTATACAGTGACGAGAGCGGTCGTGATATCATATCCCATCCCTCATCGGTGAAATTTTCTCTTAAATTCTCGATATTAAACTTCCCCTTTATCATTACAGGTTTTCCTCTTACAGGTTTTCCCTTATCTGCTCCAGAATCAATTGCAAGTTGTTGCCCCTGTTGTGCTGCTGCTATTGCTAATCGCTCGGGTAATGTTTGTGATTGTTCCTCAATACCTTTCAACATAGGAAAAATTCCCTTTTTCCTGGTATCTGGATCTTTTTCGTCGCCAAATACAACTTGCTCGATTGTTCCGGTAACTGGCTTCAACCATTTCGATGATACCTCGGCAATTCCATGTTGTGCATCTTCGTAACCACGAACATTTCTCTTAAATAATCGTTTTGTCGGGATAAGCTTCTTTAATGCCGCTAATTGCTCTCGCGCTAATCTGGCAGAATGAGGCTCTCCAACTGTGCTAGCTTTCGGACTCATATTATTTTCAACTATATTGTTTTAATGCGAGGTAAAATTAGGATCGGCAGCCAAACTTTGCAAACTTTATCGACACCAGAATAAATTTCCCCCCCCCCCCCCCCTAAAATCCTTGTCTAGAATCATTGAATTTGCATACAAAAAATTGCAGTCGGGAGTGAATTTACGCAAATTAATTCTCGTAGGAAGGCTTATTTTTGAAATCTGAGGCTTCTACGGGAAATGTTCTCGTAGGAGGCTTTATTTGGTCTGGAACGTCTGGTCTGTAGAACTTCCCTGCTGCTATAGGTTAGACTTTATTCATTGTCCCTAACGCTCAAGAGCTGGACTCTCAAAAGGGATCCAGCGGTAGAACGGCATCGTGCAATTTACATCAAGCTACCTTCGCTAGCCGAAAATTAGAGTCAAAGTCTATGTCGCATTTCTGTAAATAAGAAAGGCGGTTGTCACAGTATGGCACGAGGGTCTTTTCATAAATATTTCCATATCAGGAATTTCTGGCAAACTACACTGTAATTGCAGATCCGTAGAAGCTAATATCTATAGCATTGTTTCGCGAATGGCATTAAATTAGAACCGTTACCAATTAGACAAGGTGTCCGACAAGGCAGAGTGCTATCCACGCTTCCATAACTGGTATATAATAACGAAATTTTAAAGTTGTTAGAAAATTCCAAGTTAGGAATAACCTATCTTTAATTTCTGCTGAGAAGTTTGCGTCGGCTGATGATGTCACTCATACAACGAATATCAGTGCTCATTTGCATGCAATGCTTGATATCGCTCAATTATACTCGGCAAAATATAATTTTAAAATCAATGAAAATAAGAGCTGCATTATGCTCTTCAAACCAAACAGACAGAAGAGAGATTGCAACTTTATTTCATAACTATATATACATTTGATATCTACGATGTCAAGACCAAGAAGTTTCAATACTCGTTCAGCTTTAAAATTAGTTTGAATATTCATTACGGATTTCAACAAAATGGGTAAATACCCGGTTTATAGAATAAAATTGATACACTCAAATTTCTTTAGTTTTTCATTTAGATCCCATGTCAACTGGTTGTAAACAAAAGTAATAACCACATAAGATGCATGCAGAAATGTCAATACAAACAGACATTTACTTACAAACTTCCATCAAGGCAATCCGAACAATCTGCATCATACAATGCGGATTCACAGTCCTAACCAATAGCGGGAATAAACGTAATTCACAGAAGATGAGTCTGTCAAAATGAGATGATCATTCAAGTTCATTATAAACAAACGAAAATAATGTTGAAATAACTTGGGGGACCCTTTGTAAGTATTACAGTTTCCTCAGAGGCTCAGCGAAACAAATCTGACAATGATAAAAGGACATAATCTTAATAAATAAGTCATTAAATACATAACAAAGTTTGACCTGTGGATGTGTTCGTGGCAAATACTTTTTACGGAGAAATACTTTTTAAATGTAATCATTATGTTGCTTTGATATAGCTATTTGTGGGGGCTTGTTTTAAGTCTTACTTGTTGTTGACTTTGCCACTTGGTTATGTAAATTTTCTTATAGACGATGGTGCTTGTTTGCGATTGCAATTTCCAATCACGCAGACGTGATGCAAAACATTATGTTTAAGTTTTAGTTGAAGACGCCTTGGCATCTGTCCCAGGAATGTTTCTTCTCATTCATTGTTCATATGGTACAACATAGTGCATTATATTGTCTAATTTGGTTTTTGCTGCTGAGCTATTCGGATATGCATGTTTTAGTCTGCGGTCACAACCTTGTTGCTTGGTTAGGGAGGCCGTCTGGATTATCAAATATTTGTAACCAGCCAGCTGACATTTTTGTTACATTTGAAGGGCGTCATGGGTCCCGAATCGATTCATTTGGATCTTCGTCCTGGTGTAGTTTTCTTAATATTGGCAGAAAATACTATAGGGATTTTATAACCATTATCATATTGTTCATCGCCTTTTTCAGCTGTTTGATTTGTTGTTACAAGCCGGAGTTTCCTTCACTTGCCTTTGATATATGCTACCTAGATATGATTCCGACCACGAGTGATTCCCGTTTCCCCAGTATTCTCCTTCGGCACAACAGGTGAATTTGGAGCTTGGGAGAGTTTTTTTCTTTTGATGGTCATGTAGCCATTTTTAACTTTTCAAGCATTTAGACATATATTTACCATTACTGAGTTCACCTTGCTGAGGTCAATCACATTTTTGGAATAAGAGGCAGCGGCGTGTCTGTCACGTTTATCAAAGGGTGTGTTGATACAGCCGACGGTGGGATGAAACAATGAATGGGAGAATAGATCGTAGATGTCATCATACAATAAGTCGCCAAAAATGAAACCCAGTTCTATACACTCCATTCCCAACATGCAAAAATCTCTCGAGAACCCAGCCTAATGGGTCTTACACGGCATCGACCACACCAGGAGCGACGAGGTTATCCAACGTTACGGAGACTGTGATCGCTTTCCTATGATGACGGCTCACAAAATCTCGGATAAGACGGAAAATGTCTTCTTCAAGAACATGGTACCAGATGCCCCAAAGTCATTATGAACGGTGCCGAAATCATCAACGTCAAGGTATGACAAATGCATGGGTGATGTGGTCGTGCAATAGAGTTCGTTAGCCTAAAACGTTTGGAATGATACTTTTCAAAAGCGAAATCCAATCAAAACGCTGTTATCTCGCACTTTCCGGATATTCACTATTAAGATCTCAACAATATCCACACGCTTCCAGCCCATTTGACTTTCAGGAAGAAATGTTCAAACATTGCCGATCTGATAACGACATTTTACGCCAATGCTGTGAACAATTTAGCGTACCGCAGTACATTCATGTCTGAGAACAGAATAGCCATCGTACAATCTCAAAGCCCCACCCCCCATTTCATCAGCGGTGGATACTCTGCCAAAGCTCTGAGTTGATACATTGTACATAAGGGAAGACACATGGGTGCAGCATACCAGAGACGGGACAAAATGATCATTCAAAGTCATTTGGTGGATAGTTCCGATTTAAACGACCCAAAATTCCTCTACGAATTTCATGGATGCATGTTTCGCAAATGCCAATCATGTTACTCTTAACGACTGATGAAAAGGTCCGTGTCACAGTACAACATGGAACAATTGAACGAGAAAAGCTTCCATCCACGAACAACAATAATATCGAATGAGAGAAATGTTGAGCACTAGTCTAATCGACGTTTCAAGAAGAAACCTGAGTTTGGACACATTGCTGGAAGTAAAGCCGTGGTGAACGTCGAACCTCTGGATTCACGGGACACTATTTGTAGGTGGAGCGAATGCTACGACATGCTCGGGTCTCAGGAAGATAACGTCAAATACAACGATATGTGCTCGATTTATATCCTTGTGTGTTCAAATATTGTTGATGTCCTACAGGGAACAACGAAATTCAAAGAGAACACAACGACGTCGGTCAATACAAAGGCCGATCAAAAACAAATTCTTACCACACCCTTGCCAATTATGTTTCTACATCCATCTCGATAGAACTCACCCCATCGAATGGGATTGTCAATATGCATGGATGGACGAGCACCTCAAATAGAAGATCGTGTTTTGCTAGCGGCGGTCCAAAATATTACTTTACCAATACCGATACCGATGGAAAGAAATGCATACCAACTGCAAAGTCAAAGGATTCACATTGAATTATCGATCCGAGTGTAGTAGTGAACTGTTTCGTGCTCTAAGAAGATTTCCATTCCAGAGAGGATAGAAACTTTGTCTGAACCATACAATTGTATGGTTACAAAATCACGAAATCGTCGTTAAAAACATATTTTGAATCTGGTACTTGATTCCATACAACAACCTTTTACTGTACGGGTAGGTTGAGTTCCAGTACAAAAAAGGAAGACTACCATTAGCTTATGAATACCAGAGCCAGGCTAAAAAGACATAAAGCTTCACCACAACAATCAAGCATGGGGCTCATATTCAGTGATCAATTTGAATGTGATGATGTGCACTGTGGTCACATCGATGTGATATAATCGATGCAGCACGGCATGACTGCGTCTGTATTAATACGACCACCATGGAAAATGATATTGTGCATGTACCTTGTCGTTTTACCAGTGAAAGCGATGTCCCTGTATTATCGTGTACATTGCGTCTTTAGATTTCACGTGGTAACTATGATGACATGAATGAACCACTCTACGGATCTCAACTACGTCTATGCAAACTACTGCAGATACCAGCAGCACCTCATTAAAATGAGCCAGTGAAAGAAGAATATATATTGCCTGTTGTTGTTTATGGCTTTTAATCGTTGAAGACATTGACAGTACTGTTTCGATTTTTCTGTTTCGTACGTACCGACCATCAGTGGAGACAAAATTTTAGTATAAAAAGGAAGTGTAGCCGGTGATTCCCTTCAGTAAAAGATAAAGATGTCACTCCAAGAAGTGCGAACCACAGTTATTATGCCTGGCTATTTACCCTTTGAAACTCGATTCAAATTGTCCAAAGTGCAATCTGGATGGACCGTAAACCAAACAATTATTCGAGCTGGATCTCTCTACCTTTGAGACGCAGATAAATTCAACTGTTTCAGTTCTGGTGTGGGCAGCAAATCTCGGCTTACATGGAAGAAGCTGTATGGTCTACACAGTGCTTATGCCATCCTTTAGAAGAGAACATTCGTTGTTTGGCTCTGGAGCTGACAAAACGCATTTACAGAAAGTTTGCAAAGATGTAAAATAAACGCAACGAAGAATTCAATCAACATGCACACTCTTTCAGCAGTAGCATCTGAAAAGAATTAAGACTTTTTTTTACTAGTGACATCTGAATGCTATAAGATGGTTGGTTGCTGCTAAATTATATAAATCGTCAGATATAGTCCAACTACCCATTTGCCGAGAGCTTTTGTTTGTGTTATTCCTGCCTACTATGTTCAAATACTTTGTGGAATTCCAAACGATTTAAGGAGCGTCTTTCCTAATCTGAATTAAAAATAAAAGGCAACTTGAACTTCTCCGGAGACAACGTCTTCTTTTCTGGCTGCAGTTTCTGCCGATAAAAGAAAGTGCCATCACGCAAGACCGAAGGCGAAGACATAACGGGAGTGTTCCAAACTTAGAACTGTCAAGATTTAGTCCGTTGAGAAAACCTCAACGTCGAGTGATGCCCGACATCCAGCTCCTACGACGTACCGACCATCAGTGGAGACAAAATTTCAATATAAAAAGGAAGTGGACCTGGAGATTCCCGTCAGTGAAAGATAAAGATGTCACCCCAAGAAGTGCCAACCGCTCAATCACAAAACACCCCAAAAGGGTACAAAGAAAGGGCAACCTCCTCGTTTAGGGATGTGTTGTCGGTTCTTACGAAATCCAATCAACTCGCCCTAAGAAATCATTGCGTGAAGTCGTGTATGAATGTTGTTTCATTGTCTTGAAAGGAACGGTAGTTTTGTCCAAGCTACAGCAAGAATTCTTGCGAAAACATCTGAGCGTTCTTTTACCAATAGTCAAAGAGAAAATATACGTCAGTCAAAAGAAAAGATTATAATGCTGTTCTTTTGTACAGATCATATGCTTAGCAACTTCTATGAGATATGAGAAGATAGAAGAAGACCCCCTTCATATGAAGGCATAATACGTGTACCTTGCAAGGACAAAAGCTGTCGTTAGTACCTTTTAAAGGATGGATGGAATTCCATCACTGGTGCTATCAACAGATACCTGATATACCTCGAAATCCTACTCCCAACGAGATGTCACAGTTGCCACAAGATTGAAATTCGTTGATTGATTAGACGCACACATTTGTCAGAAACAGAAAAATCGAAACGGTACTGTCAATGTCTTGAACTTTTTACCAGAAAGCTTTACACGAAACAGATAAATCGACGAAAAGAGATTTAAAGGCGACGATTAAAAGCCAAAAGCCCCAAGTGACCCGAAGATAGATGCAGCCTCATGAACGGAAGAAGAAAACGACACACAAAAAGTGTTTCAAACTCCATTGTCTCCTATCCCAACTGCGAATCACACACATGTGCTTTATCGCAACTTTCGCGAAATCTATCTCTCGGGCGAGAAGAAGTAAACGCTTGGGTCCAAAAGATGAGGACAGACTTCAAAACATTGTTATATACCACTTGCCTTGAAGGTTGGCATAATTGTACCAATTTCAAATTTCGAAGAAAGTGTAAAAATGACCATGATCACTTCAGAGCTGTCTTTTTACTGCCTGTTTTGCATAAACTATTTTAAAAATGTATATAGGTTAGACTTTATTCATTGTCCCTAACGCTCAAGAGCTGGACTCTCAAAAGGGATCCAGCGGTAGAACGGCATCGTGCAATTTACATCAAGCTACCTTCGCTAGCCGAAAATTAGAGTCAAAGTCTATGTCGCATTTCTGTAAATAAGAAAGGCGGTTGTCACTGTATGGCACGAGGGTCTTTTCATAAATATTTCCATATCAGGAATTTCTGGCAAACTACACTGTAATTGCAGATCCGTAGAAGCTAATATCTATAGCATTGTTTCGCGAATGGCATTAAATTAGAACCGTTACCAATTAGACAAGGTGTCCGACAAGGCAGAGTGCTATCCACGCTTCCATAACTGGTATATAATAACGAAATTTTAAAGTTGTTAGAAAATTCCAAGTTAGGAATAACCTATCTTTAATTTCTGCTGAGAAGTTTGCGTCGGCTGATGATGTCACTCATACAACGAATATCAGTGCTCATTTGCATGCAATGCTTGATATCGCTCAATTATACTCGGCAAAATATAATTTTAAAATCAATGAAAATAAGAGCTGCATTATGCTCTTCAAACCAAACAGACAGAAGAGAGATTGCAACTTTATTTCATAACTATATATACATTTGATATCTACGATGTCAAGACCAAGAAGTTTCAATACTCGTTCAGCTTTAAAATTAGTTTGAATATTCATTACGGATTTCAACAAAATGGGTAAATACCCGGTTTATAGAATAAAATTGATACACTCAAATTTCTTTAGTTTTTCATTTAGATCCCATGTCAACTGGTTGTAAACAAAAGTAATAACCACATAAGATGCATGCAGAAATGTCAATACAAACAGACATTTACTTACAAACTTCCATCAAGGCAATCCGAACAATCTGCATCATACAATGCGGATTCACAGTCCTAACCAATAGCGGGAATAAACGTAATTCACAGAAGATGAGTCTGTCAAAATGAGATGATCATTCAAGTTCATTATAAACAAACGAAAATAATGTTGAAATAACTTGGGGGACCCTTTGTAAGTATTACAGTTTCCTCAGAGGCTCAGCGAAACAAATCTGACAATGATAAAAGGACATAATCTTAATAAATAAGTCATTAAATACATAACAAAGTTTGACCTGTGGATGTGTTCGTGGCAAATACTTTTTACGGAGAAATACTTTTTAAATGTAATCATTATGTTGCTTTGATATAGCTATTTGTGGGGGCTTGTTTTAAGTCTTACTTGTTGTTGACTTTGCCACTTGGTTATGTAAATTTTCTTATAGACGATGGTGCTTGTTTGCGATTGCAATTTCCAATCACGCAGACGTGATGCAAAACATTATGTTTAAGTTTTAGTTGAAGACGCCTTGGCATCTGTCCCAGGAATGTTTCTTCTCATTCATTGTTCATATGGTACAACATAGTGCATTATATTGTCTAATTTGGTTTTTGCTGCTGAGCTATTCGGATATGCATGTTTTAGTCTGCGGTCACAACCTTGTTGCTTGGTTAGGGAGGCCGTCTGGATTATCAAATATTTGTAACCAGCCAGCTGACATTTTTGTTACATTTGAAGGGCGTCATGGGTCCCGAATCGATTCATTTGGATCTTCGTCCTGGTGTAGTTTTCTTAATATTGGCAGAAAATACTATAGGGATTTTATAACCATTATCATATTGTTCATCGCCTTTTTCAGCTGTTTGATTTGTTGTTACAAGCCGGAGTTTCCTTCACTTGCCTTTGATATATGCTACCTAGATATGATTCCGACCACGAGTGATTCCCGTTTCCCCAGTATTCTCCTTCGGCACAACAGGTGAATTTGGAGCTTGGGAGAGTTTTTTTCTTTTGATGGTCATGTAGCCATTTTTAACTTTTCAAGCATTTAGACATATATTTACCATTACTGAGTTCACCTTGCTGAGGTCAATCACATTTTTGGAATAAGAGGCAGCGGCGTGTCTGTCACGTTTATCAAAGGGTGTGTTGATACAGCCGACGGTGGGATGAAACAATGAATGGGAGAATAGATCGTAGATGTCATCATACAATAAGTCGCCAAAAATGAAACCCAGTTCTATACACTCCATTCCCAACATGCAAAAATCTCTCGAGAACCCAGCCTAATGGGTCTTACACGGCATCGACCACACCAGGAGCGACGAGGTTATCCAACGTTACGGAGACTGTGATCGCTTTCCTATGATGACGGCTCACAAAATCTCGGATAAGACGGAAAATGTCTTCTTCAAGAACATGGTACCAGATGCCCCAAAGTCATTATGAACGGTGCCGAAATCATCAACGTCAAGGTATGACAAATGCATGGGTGATGTGGTCGTGCAATAGAGTTCGTTAGCCTAAAACGTTTGGAATGATACTTTTCAAAAGCGAAATCCAATCAAAACGCTGTTATCTCGCACTTTCCGGATATTCACTATTAAGATCTCAACAATATCCACACGCTTCCAGCCCATTTGACTTTCAGGAAGAAATGTTCAAACATTGCCGATCTGATAACGACATTTTACGCCAATGCTGTGAACAATTTAGCGTACCGCAGTACATTCATGTCTGAGAACAGAATAGCCATCGTACAATCTCAAAGCCCCACCCCCCATTTCATCAGCGGTGGATACTCTGCCAAAGCTCTGAGTTGATACATTGTACATAAGGGAAGACACATGGGTGCAGCATACCAGAGACGGGACAAAATGATCATTCAAAGTCATTTGGTGGATAGTTCCGATTTAAACGACCCAAAATTCCTCTACGAATTTCATGGATGCATGTTTCGCAAATGCCAATCATGTTACTCTTAACGACTGATGAAAAGGTCCGTGTCACAGTACAACATGGAACAATTGAACGAGAAAAGCTTCCATCCACGAACAACAATAATATCGAATGAGAGAAATGTTGAGCACTAGTCTAATCGACGTTTCAAGAAGAAACCTGAGTTTGGACACATTGCTGGAAGTAAAGCCGTGGTGAACGTCGAACCTCTGGATTCACGGGACACTATTTGTAGGTGGAGCGAATGCTACGACATGCTCGGGTCTCAGGAAGATAACGTCAAATACAACGATATGTGCTCGATTTATATCCTTGTGTGTTCAAATATTGTTGATGTCCTACAGGGAACAACGAAATTCAAAGAGAACACAACGACGTCGGTCAATACAAAGGCCGATCAAAAACAAATTCTTACCACACCCTTGCCAATTATGTTTCTACATCCATCTCGATAGAACTCACCCCATCGAATGGGATTGTCAATATGCATGGATGGACGAGCACCTCAAATAGAAGATCGTGTTTTGCTAGCGGCGGTCCAAAATATTACTTTACCAATACCGATACCGATGGAAAGAAATGCATACCAACTGCAAAGTCAAAGGATTCACATTGAATTATCGATCCGAGTGTAGTAGTGAACTGTTTCGTGCTCTAAGAAGATTTCCATTCCAGAGAGGATAGAAACTTTGTCTGAACCATACAATTGTATGGTTACAAAATCACGAAATCGTCGTTAAAAACATATTTTGAATCTGGTACTTGATTCCATACAACAACCTTTTACTGTACGGGTAGGTTGAGTTCCAGTACAAAAAAGGAAGACTACCATTAGCTTATGAATACCAGAGCCAGGCTAAAAAGACATAAAGCTTCACCACAACAATCAAGCATGGGGCTCATATTCAGTGATCAATTTGAATGTGATGATGTGCACTGTGGTCACATCGATGTGATATAATCGATGCAGCACGGCATGACTGCGTCTGTATTAATACGACCACCATGGAAAATGATATTGTGCATGTACCTTGTCGTTTTACCAGTGAAAGCGATGTCCCTGTATTATCGTG
Organism: Sinohyriopsis cumingii; assembly: GCA_028554795.2. Classification (NCBI taxonomy): domain Eukaryota; kingdom Metazoa; phylum Mollusca; class Bivalvia; order Unionida; family Unionidae; genus Sinohyriopsis; species Sinohyriopsis cumingii. The sequence continues at coordinate 9,895,675 of CM068834.1, read as the reverse complement.
TACATTGCGTCTTTAGATTTCACGTGGTAACTATGATGACATGAATGAACCACTCTACGGATCTCAACTACGTCTATGCAAACTACTGCAGATACCAGCAGCACCTCATTAAAATGAGCCAGTGAAAGAAGAATATATATTGCCTGTTGTTGTTTATGGCTTTTAATCGTTGAAGACATTGACAGTACTGTTTCGATTTTTCTGTTTCGTACGTACCGACCATCAGTGGAGACAAAATTTTAGTATAAAAAGGAAGTGTAGCCGGTGATTCCCTTCAGTAAAAGATAAAGATGTCACTCCAAGAAGTGCGAACCACAGTTATTATGCCTGGCTATTTACCCTTTGAAACTCGATTCAAATTGTCCAAAGTGCAATCTGGATGGACCGTAAACCAAACAATTATTCGAGCTGGATCTCTCTACCTTGGAGACGCAGATAAATTCAACTGTTTCAGTTCTGGTGTGGGCAGCAAATCTCGGCTTACATGGAAGAAGCTGTATGGTCTACACAGTGCTTATGCCATCCTTTAGAAGAGAACATTCGTTGTTTGGCTCTGGAGCTGACAAAACGCATTTACAGAAAGTTTGCAAAGATGTAAAATAAACGCAACGAAGAATTCAATCAACATGCACACTCTTTCAGCAGTAGCATCTGAAAAGAATTAAGACTTTTTTTTACTAGTGACATCTGAATGCTATAAGATGGTTGGTTGCTGCTAAATTATATAAATCGTCAGATATAGTCCAACTACCCATTTGCCGAGAGCTTTTGTTTGTGTTATTCCTGCCTACTATGTTCAAATACTTTGTGGAATTCCAAACGATTTAAGGAGCGTCTTTCCTAATCTGAATTAAAAATAAAAGGCAACTTGAACTTCTCCGGAGACAACGTCTTCTTTTCTGGCTGCAGTTTCTGCCGATAAAAGAAAGTGCCATCACGCAAGACCGAAGGCGAAGACATAACGGGAGTGTTCCAAACTTAGAACTGTCAAGATTTAGTCCGTTGAGAAAACCTCAACGTCGAGTGATGCCCGACATCCAGCTCCTACGACGTACCGACCATCAGTGGAGACAAAATTTCAATATAAAAAGGAAGTGGACCTGGAGATTCCCGTCAGTGAAAGATAAAGATGTCACCCCAAGAAGTGCCAACCGCTCAATCACAAAACACCCCAAAAGGGTACAAAGAAAGGGCAACCTCCTCGTTTAGGGATGTGTTGTCGGTTCTTACGAAATCCAATCAACTCGCCCTAAGAAATCATTGCGTGAAGTCGTGTATGAATGTTGTTTCATTGTCTTGAAAGGAACGGTAGTTTTGTCCAAGCTACAGCAAGAATTCTTGCGAAAACATCTGAGCGTTCTTTTACCAATAGTCAAAGAGAAAATATACGTCAGTCAAAAGAAAAGATTATAATGCTGTTCTTTTGTACAGATCATATGCTTAGCAACTTCTATGAGATATGAGAAGATAGAAGAAGACCCCCTTCATATGAAGGCATAATACGTGTACCTTGCAAGGACAAAAGCTGTCGTTAGTACCTTTTAAAGGATGGATGGAATTCCATCACTGGTGCTATCAACAGATACCTGATATACCTCGAAATCCTACTCCCAACGAGATGTCACAGTTGCCACAAGATTGAAATTCGTTGATTGATTAGACGCACACATTTGTCAGAAACAGAAAAATCGAAACGGTACTGTCAATGTCTTGAACTTTTTACCAGAAAGCTTTACACGAAACAGATAAATCGACGAAAAGAGATTTAAAGGCGACGATTAAAAGCCAAAAGCCCCAAGTGACCCGAAGATAGATGCAGCCTCATGAACGGAAGAAGAAAACGACACACAAAAAGTGTTTCAAACTCCATTGTCTCCTATCCCAACTGCGAATCACACACATGTGCTTTATCGCAACTTTCGCGAAATCTATCTCTCGGGCGAGAAGAAGTAAACGCTTGGGTCCAAAAGATGAGGACAGACTTCAAAACATTGTTATATACCACTTGCCTTGAAGGTTGGCATAATTGTACCAATTTCAAATTTCGAAGAAAGTGTAAAAATGACCATGATCACTTCAGAGCTGTCTTTTTACTGCCTGTTTTGCATAAACTATTTTAAAAATGTATATAGGTTAGACTTTATTCATTGTCCCTAACGCTCAAGAGCTGGACTCTCAAAAGGGATCCAGCGGTAGAACGGCATCGTGCAATTTACATCAAGCTACCTTCGCTAGCCGAAAATTAGAGTCAAAGTCTATGTCGCATTTCTGTAAATAAGAAAGGCGGTTGTCACTGTATGGCACGAGGGTCTTTTCATAAATATTTCCATATCAGGAATTTCTGGCAAACTACACTGTAATTGCAGATCCGTAGAAGCTAATATCTATAGCATTGTTTCGCGAATGGCATTAAATTAGAACCGTTACCAATTAGACAAGGTGTCCGACAAGGCAGAGTGCTATCCACGCTTCCATAACTGGTATATAATAACGAAATTTTAAAGTTGTTAGAAAATTCCAAGTTAGGAATAACCTATCTTTAATTTCTGCTGAGAAGTTTGCGTCGGCTGATGATGTCACTCATACAACGAATATCAGTGCTCATTTGCATGCAATGCTTGATATCGCTCAATTATACTCGGCAAAATATAATTTTAAAATCAATGAAAATAAGAGCTGCATTATGCTCTTCAAACCAAACAGACAGAAGAGAGATTGCAACTTTATTTCATAACTATATATACATTTGATATCTACGATGTCAAGACCAAGAAGTTTCAATACTCGTTCAGCTTTAAAATTAGTTTGAATATTCATTACGGATTTCAACAAAATGGGTAAATACCCGGTTTATAGAATAAAATTGATACACTCAAATTTCTTTAGTTTTTCATTTAGATCCCATGTCAACTGGTTGTAAACAAAAGTAATAACCACATAAGATGCATGCAGAAATGTCAATACAAACAGACATTTACTTACAAACTTCCATCAAGGCAATCCGAACAATCTGCATCATACAATGCGGATTCACAGTCCTAACCAATAGCGGGAATAAACGTAATTCACAGAAGATGAGTCTGTCAAAATGAGATGATCATTCAAGTTCATTATAAACAAACGAAAATAATGTTGAAATAACTTGGGGGACCCTTTGTAAGTATTACAGTTTCCTCAGAGGCTCAGCGAAACAAATCTGACAATGATAAAAGGACATAATCTTAATAAATAAGTCATTAAATACATAACAAAGTTTGACCTGTGGATGTGTTCGTGGCAAATACTTTTTACGGAGAAATACTTTTTAAATGTAATCATTATGTTGCTTTGATATAGCTATTTGTGGGGGCTTGTTTTAAGTCTTACTTGTTGTTGACTTTGCCACTTGGTTATGTAAATTTTCTTATAGACGATGGTGCTTGTTTGCGATTGCAATTTCCAATCACGCAGACGTGATGCAAAACATTATGTTTAAGTTTTAGTTGAAGACGCCTTGGCATCTGTCCAAGGAATGTTTCTTCTCATTCATTGTTCATATGGTACAACATAGTGCATTATATTGTCTAATTTGGTTTTTGCTGCTGAGCTATTCGGATATGCATGTTTTAGTCTGCGGTCACAACCTTGTTGCTTGGTTAGGGAGGCCGTCTGGATTATCAAATATTTGTAACCAGCCAGCTGACATTTTTGTTACATTTGAAGGGCGTCATGGGTCCCGAATCGATTCATTTGGATCTTCGTCCTGGTGTAGTTTTCTTAATATTGGCAGAAAATACTATAGGGATTTTATAACCATTATCATATTGTTCATCGCCTTTTTCAGCTGTTTGATTTGTTGTTACAAGCCGGAGTTTCCTTCACTTGCCTTTGATATATGCTACCTAGATATGATTCCGACCACGAGTGATTCCCGTTTCCCCAGTATTCTCCTTCGGCACAACAGGTGAATTTGGAGCTTGGGAGAGTTTTTTTCTTTTGATGGTCATGTAGCCATTTTTAACTTTTCAAGCATTTAGACATATATTTGCCATTACTGAGTTCACCTTGCTTAGGTCAATCACATTTTTGGAATAAGAGGCAGCGGCGTGTCTGTCACGTTTATCAAAGGGTGTGTTGATACAGCCGACGGTGGGATGAAACAATGTATGGGAGAATAGATCGTAGATGTCATCATACAATAAGTCGCCAAAAATGAAACCCAGTTCTATACACTCCATTCCCAACATGCAAAAATCTCTCGAGAACCCAGCCTAATGGGTCTTACACGGCATCGACCACACCAGGAGCGACGAGGTTATCCAACGTTACGGAGACTGTGATCGCTTTCCTATGATGACGGCTCACAAAATCTCGGATAAGACGGAAAATGTCTTCTTCAAGAACATGGTACCAGATGCCCCAAAGTCATTATGAACGGTGCCGAAATCATCAACGTCAAGGTATGACAAATGCATGGGTGATGTGGTCGTGCAATAGAGTTCGTTAGCCTAAAACGTTTGGAATGATACTTTTCAAAAGCGAAATCCAATCAAAACGCTGTTATCTCGCACTTTCCGGATATTCACTATTAAGATCTCAACAATATCCACACGCTTCCAGCCCATTTGACTTTCAGGAAGAAATGTTCAAACATTGCCGATCTGATAACGACATTTTACGCCAATGCTGTGAACAATTTAGCGTACCGCAGTACATTCATGTCTGAGAACAGAATAGCCATCGTACAATCTCAAAGCCCCACCCCCCATTTCATCAGCGGTGGATACTCTGCCAAAGCTCTGAGTTGATACATTGTACATAAGGGAAGACACATGGGTGCAGCATACCAGAGACGGGACAAAATGATCATTCAAAGTCATTTGGTGGATAGTTCCGATTTAAACGACCCAAAATTCCTCTACGAATTTCATGGATGCATGTTTCGCAAATGCCAATCATGTTACTCTTAACGACTGATGAAAAGGTCCGTGTCACAGTACAACATGGAACAATTGAACGAGAAAAGCTTCCATCCACGAACAACAATAATATCGAATGAGAGAAATGTTGAGCACTAGTCTAATCGACGTTTCAAGAAGAAACCTGAGTTTGGACACATTGCTGGAAGTAAAGCCGTGGTGAACGTCGAACCTCTGGATTCACGGGACACTATTTGTAGGTGGAGCGAATGCTACGACATGCTCGGGTCTCAGGAAGATAACGTCAAATACAACGATATGTGCTCGATTTATATCCTTGTGTGTTCAAATATTGTTGATGTCCTACAGGGAACAACGAAATTCAAAGAGAACACAACGACGTCGGTCAATACAAAGGCCGATCAAAAACAAATTCTTACCACACCCTTGCCAATTATGTTTCTACATCCATCTCGATAGAACTCACCCCATCGAATGGGATTGTCAATATGCATGGATGGACGAGCACCTCAAATAGAAGATCGTGTTTTGCTAGCGGCGGTCCAAAATATTACTTTACCAATACCGATACCGATGGAAAGAAATGCATACCAACTGCAAAGTCAAAGGATTCACATTGAATTATCGATCCGAGTGTAGTAGTGAACTGTTTCGTGCTCTAAGAAGATTTCCATTCCAGAGAGGATAGAAACTTTGTCTGAACCATACAATTGTATGGTTACAAAATCACGAAATCGTCGTTAAAAACATATTTTGAATCTGGTACTTGATTCCATACAACAACCTTTTACTGTACGGGTAGGTTGAGTTCCAGTACAAAAAAGGAAGACTACCATTAGCTTATGAATACCAGAGCCAGGCTAAAAAGACATAAAGCTTCACCACAACAATCAAGCATGGGGCTCATATTCAGTGATCAATTTGAATGTGATGATGTGCACTGTGGTCACATCGATGTGATATAATCGATGCAGCACGGCATGACTGCGTCTGTATTAATACGACCACCATGGAAAATGATATTGTGCATGTACCTTGTCGTTTTACCAGTGAAAGCGATGTCCCTGTATTATCGTGTACATTGCGTCTTTAGATTTCACGTGGTAACTATGATGACATGAATGAACCACTCTACGGATCTCAACTACGTCTATGCAAACTACTGCAGATACCAGCAGCACCTCATTAAAATGAGCCAGTGAAAGAAGAATATATATTGCCTGTTGTTGTTTATGGCTTTTAATCGTTGAAGACATTGACAGTACTGTTTCGATTTTTCTGTTTCGTACGTACCGACCATCAGTGGAGACAAAATTTTAGTATAAAAAGGAAGTGTACCCGGTGATTCCCTTCAGTAAAAGATAAAGGTGTCACTCCAAGAAGTGCGAACCACAGTTATTATGCCTGGCTATTTACCCTTTGAAACTCGATTCAAATTGTCCAAAGTGCAATCTGGATGGACCGTAAATCAAACAATTATTCGAGCTGGATCTCTCTACCTTGGAGACGCAGATAAATTCAACTGTTTCAGTTCTGGTGTGGGCAGCAAATCTCGGCTTACATGGAAGAAGCTGTATGGTCTACACAGTGCTTATGCCATCCTTTAGAAGAGAACATTCGTTGTTTGGCTCTGGAGCTGACAAAACGCATTTACAGAAAGTTTGCAAAGATGTAAAATAAACGCAACGAAGAATTCAATCGACATGCACACTCTTTCAGCAGTAGCATCTGAAAAGAATTAAGACTTTTTTTTACTAGTGACATCTGAATGCTATAAGATGGTTGGTTGCTGCTAAATTATATAAATCGTCAGATATAGTCCAACTACCCATTTGCCGAGAGCTTTTGTTTGTGTTATTCCTGCCTACTATGTTCAAATACTTTGTGGAATTCCAAACGATTTAAGGAGCGTCTTTCCTAATCTGAATTAAAAATAAAAGGCAACTTGAACTTCTCCGGAGACAACGTCTTCTTTTCTGGCTGCAGTTTCTGCCGATAAAAGAAAGTGCCATCACGCAAGACCGAAGGCGAAGACATAACGGGAGTGTTCCAAACTTAGAACTGTCAAGATTTAGTCCGTTGAGAAAACCTCAACGTCGAGTGATGCCCGACATCCAGCTCCTACGACGTACCGACCATCAGTGGAGACAAAATTTCAATATAAAAAGGAAGTGGACCTGGAGATTCCCGTCAGTGAAAGATAAAGATGTCACCCCAAGAAGTGCCAACCGCTCAATCACAAAACACCCCAAAAGGGTACAAAGAAAGGGCAACCTCCTCGTTTAGGGATGTGTTGTCGGTTCTTACGAAATCCAATCAACTCGCCCTAAGAAATCATTGCGTGAAGTCGTGTATGAATGTTGTTTCATTGTCTTGAAAGGAACGGTAGTTTTGTCCAAGCTACAGCAAGAATTCTTGCGAAAACATCTGAGCGTTCTTTTACCAATAGTCAAAAAGAAAATATACGTCAGTCAAAAGAAAAGATTATAATGTTGTTCTTTTGTACAGATCATATGCTTAGCAACTTCTATGAGATATGAGAAGATAGAAGAAGACCCCCTTCATATGAAGGCATAATACGTGTACCTTGCAAGGACAAAAGCTGTCGTTAGTACCTTTTAAAGGATGGATGGAATTCCATCATTGGTGCTATCAACAGATACCTGATATACCTCGAAATCCTACTCCCAACGAGATGTCACAGTTGCCACAAGATTGAAATTCGTTGATTGATTAGACGCACACATTTGTCAGAAACAGAAAAATCGAAACGGTACTGTCAATGTCTTGAACTTTTTACCAGAAAGCTTTACACGAAACAGATAAATCGACGAAAAGAGATTTAAAGGCGACGATTAAAAGCCAAAAGCCCCAAGTGACCCGAAGATAGATGCAGCCTCATGAACGGAAGAAGAAAACGACACACAAAAAGTGTTTCAAACTCCATTGTCTCCTATCCCAACTGCGAATCACACACATGTGCTTTATCGCAACTTTCGCGAAATCTATCTCTCGGGCGAGAAGAAGTAAACGCTTGGGTCCAAAAGATGAGGACAGACTTCAAAACATTGTTATATACCACTTGCCTTGAAGGTTGGCATAATTGTACCAATTTCAAATTTCGAAGAAAGTGTAAAAATGACCATGATCACTTCAGAGCTGTCTTTTTACTGCCTGTTTTGCATAAACTATTTTAAAAATGTATATAGGTTAGACTTTATTCATTGTCCCTAACGCTCAAGAGCTGGACTCTCAAAAGGGATCCAGCGGTAGAACGGCATCGTGCAATTTACATCAAGCTACCTTCGCTAGCCGAAAATTAGAGTCAAAGTCTATGTCGCATTTCTGTAAATAAGAAAGGCGGTTGTCACTGTATGGCACGAGGGTCTTTTCATAAATATTTCCATATCAGGAATTTCTGGCAAACTACACTGTAATTGCAGATCCGTAGAAGCTAATATCTATAGCATTGTTTCGCGAATGGCATTAAATTAGAACCGTTACCAATTAGACAAGGTGTCCGACAAGGCAGAGTGCTATCCACGCTTCCATAACTGGTATATAATAACGAAATTTTAAAGTTGTTAGAAAATTCCAAGTTAGGAATAACCTATCTTTAATTTCTGCTGAGAAGTTTGCGTCGGCTGATGATGTCACTCATACAACGAATATCAGTACTCATTTGCATGCAATGCTTGATATCGCTCAATTATACTCGGCAAAATATAATTTTAAAATCAATGAAAATAAGAGCTGTATTATGCTCTTCAAACCAAACAGACAGAAGAGAGATTGCAACTTTATTTCATAACTATATATACATTTGATATCTACGATGTCAAGACCAAGAAGTTTCAATACTCGTTCAGCTTTAAAATTAGTTTGAATATTCATTACGGATTTCAACAAAATGGGTAAATACCCGGTTTATAGAATAAAATTGATACACTCAAATTTCTTTAGTTTTTCATTTAGATCCCATGTCAACTGGTTGTAAACAAAAGTAATAACCACATAAGATGCATGCAGAAATGTCAATACAAACAGACATTTACTTACAAACTTCCATCAAGGCAATCCGAACAATCTGCATCATACAATGCGGATTCACAGTCCTAACCAATAGCGGGAATAAACGTAATTCACAGAAGATGAGTCTGTCAAAATGAGATGATCATTCAAGTTCATTATAAACAAACGAAAATAATGTTGAAATAACTTGGGGGACCCTTTGTAAGTATTACAGTTTCCTCAGAGGCTCAGCGAAACAAATCTGACAATGATAAAAGGACATAATCTTAATAAATAAGTCATTAAATACATAACAAAGTTTGACCTGTGGATGTGTTCGTGGCAAATACTTTTTACGGAGAAATACTTTTTAAATGTAATCATTATGTTGCTTTGATATAGCTATTTGTGGGGGCTTGTTTTAAGTCTTACTTGTTGTTGACTTTGCCACTTGGTTATGTAAATTTTCTTATAGACGATGGTGCTTGTTTGCGATTGCAATTTCCAATCACGCAGACGTGATGCAAAACATTATGTTTAAGTTTTAGTTGAAGACGCCTTGGCATCTGTCCAAGGAATGTTTCTTCTCATTCATTGTTCATATGGTACAACATAGTGCATTATATTGTCTAATTTGGTTTTTGCTGCTGAGCTATTCGGATATGCATGTTTTAGTCTGCGGTCACAACCTTGTTGCTTGGTTAGGGAGGCCGTCTGGATTATCAAATATTTGTAACCAGCCAGCTGACATTTTTGTTACATTTGAAGGGCGTCATGGGTCCCGAATCGATTCATTTGGATCTTCGTCCTGGTGTAGTTTTCTTAATATTGGCAGAAAATACTATAGGGATTTTATAACCATTATCATATTGTTCATCGCCTTTTTCAGCTGTTTGATTTGTTGTTACAAGCCGGAGTTTCCTTCACTTGCCTTTGATATATGCTACCTAGATATGATTCCGACCACGAGTGATTCCCGTTTCCCCAGTATTCTCCTTCGGCACAACAGGTGAATTTGGAGCTTGGGAGAGTTTTTTTCTTTTGATGGTCATGTAGCCATTTTTAACTTTTCAAGCATTTAGACATATATTTGCCATTACTGAGTTCACCTTGCTTAGGTCAATCACATTTTTGGAATAAGAGGCAGCGGCGTGTCTGTCACGTTTATCAAAGGGTGTGTTGATACAGCCGACGGTGGGATGAAACAATGTATGGGAGAATAGATCGTAGATGTCATCATACAATAAGTCGCCAAAAATGAAACCCAGTTCTATACACTCCATTCCCAACATGCAAAAATCTCTCGAGAACCCAGCCTAATGGGTCTTACACGGCATCGACCACACCAGGAGCGACGAGGTTATCCAACGTTACGGAGACTGTGATCGCTTTCCTATGATGACGGCTCACAAAATCTCGGATAAGACGGAAAATGTCTTCTTCAAGAACATGGTACCAGATGCCCCAAAGTCATTATGAACGGTGCCGAAATCATCAACGTCAAGGTATGACAAATGCATGGGTGATGTGGTCGTGCAATAGAGTTCGTTAGCCTAAAACGTTTGGAATGATACTTTTCAAAAGCGAAATCCAATCAAAACGCTGTTATCTCGCACTTTCCGGATATTCACTATTAAGATCTCAACAATATCCACACGCTTCCAGCCCATTTGACTTTCAGGAAGAAATGTTCAAACATTGCCGATCTGATAACGACATTTTACGCCAATGCTGTGAACAATTTAGCGTACCGCAGTACATTCATGTCTGAGAACAGAATAGCCATCGTACAATCTCAAAGCCCCACCCCCCATTTCATCAGCGGTGGATACTCTGCCAAAGCTCTGAGTTGATACATTGTACATAAGGGAAGACACATGGGTGCAGCATACCAGAGACGGGACAAAATGATCATTCAAAGTCATTTGGTGGATAGTTCCGATTTAAACGACCCAAAATTCCTCTACGAATTTCATGGATGCATGTTTCGCAAATGCCAATCATGTTACTCTTAACGACTGATGAAAAGGTCCGTGTCACAGTACAACATGGAACAATTGAACGAGAAAAGCTTCCATCCACGAACAACAATAATATCGAATGAGAGAAATGTTGAGCACTAGTCTAATCGACGTTTCAAGAAGAAACCTGAGTTTGGACACATTGCTGGAAGTAAAGCCGTGGTGAACGTCGAACCTCTGGATTCACGGGACACTATTTGTAGGTGGAGCGAATGCTACGACATGCTCGGGTCTCAGGAAGATAACGTCAAATACAACGATATGTGCTCGATTTATATCCTTGTGTGTTCAAATATTGTTGATGTCCTACAGGGAACAACGAAATTCAAAGAGAACACAACGACGTCGGTCAATACAAAGGCCGATCAAAAACAAATTCTTACCACACCCTTGCCAATTATGTTTCTACATCCATCTCGATAGAACTCACCCCATCGAATGGGATTGTCAATATGCATGGATGGACGAGCACCTCAAATAGAAGATCGTGTTTTGCTAGCGGCGGTCCAAAATATTACTTTACCAATACCGATACCGATGGAAAGAAATGCATACCAACTGCAAAGTCAAAGGATTCACATTGAATTATCGATCCGAGTGTAGTAGTGAACTGTTTCGTGCTCTAAGAAGATTTCCATTCCAGAGAGGATAGAAACTTTGTCTGAACCATACAATTGTATGGTTACAAAATCACGAAATCGTCGTTAAAAACATATTTTGAATCTGGTACTTGATTCCATACAACAACCTTTTACTGTACGGGTAGGTTGAGTTCCAGTACAAAAAAGGAAGACTACCATTAGCTTATGAATACCAGAGCCAGGCTAAAAAGACATAAAGCTTCACCACAACAATCAAGCATGGGGCTCATATTCAGTGATCAATTTGAATGTGATGATGTGCACTGTGGTCACATCGATGTGATATAATCGATGCAGCACGGCATGACTGCGTCTGTATTAATACGACCACCATGGAAAATGATATTGTGCATGTACCTTGTCGTTTTACCAGTGAAAGCGATGTCCCTGTATTATCGTGTACATTGCGTCTTTAGATTTCACGTGGTAACTATGATGACATGAATGAACCACTCTACGGATCTCAACTACGTCTATGCAAACTACTGCAGATACCAGCAGCACCTCATTAAAATGAGCCAGTGAAAGAAGAATATATATTGCCTGTTGTTGTTTATGGCTTTTAATCGTTGAAGACATTGACAGTACTGTTTCGATTTTTCTGTTTCGTACGTACCGACCATCAGTGGAGACAAAATTTTAGTATAAAAAGGAAGTGTACCCGGTGATTCCCTTCAGTAAAAGATAAAGGTGTCACTCCAAGAAGTGCGAACCACAGTTATTATGCCTGGCTATTTACCCTTTGAAACTCGATTCAAATTGTCCAAAGTGCAATCTGGATGGACCGTAAATCAAACAATTATTCGAGCTGGATCTCTCTACCTTGGAGACGCAGATAAATTCAACTGTTTCAGTTCTGGTGTGGGCAGCAAATCTCGGCTTACATGGAAGAAGCTGTATGGTCTACACAGTGCTTATGCCATCCTTTAGAAGAGAACATTCGTTGTTTGGCTCTGGAGCTGACAAAACGCATTTACAGAAAGTTTGCAAAGATGTAAAATAAACGCAACGAAGAATTCAATCGACATGCACACTCTTTCAGCAGTAGCATCTGAAAAGAATTAAGACTTTTTTTTACTAGTGACATCTGAATGCTATAAGATGGTTGGTTGCTGCTAAATTATATAAATCGTCAGATATAGTCCAACTACCCATTTGCCGAGAGCTTTTGTTTGTGTTATTCCTGCCTACTATGTTCAAATACTTTGTGGAATTCCAAACGATTTAAGGAGCGTCTTTCCTAATCTGAATTAAAAATAAAAGGCAACTTGAACTTCTCCGGAGACAACGTCTTCTTTTCTGGCTGCAGTTTCTGCCGATAAAAGAAAGTGCCATCACGCAAGACCGAAGGCGAAGACATAACGGGAGTGTTCCAAACTTAGAACTGTCAAGATTTAGTCCGTTGAGAAAACCTCAACGTCGAGTGATGCCCGACATCCAGCTCCTACGACGTACCGACCATCAGTGGAGACAAAATTTCAATATAAAAAGGAAGTGGACCTGGAGATTCCCGTCAGTGAAAGATAAAGATGTCACCCCAAGAAGTGCCAACCGCTCAATCACAAAACACCCCAAAAGGGTACAAAGAAAGGGCAACCTCCTCGTTTAGGGATGTGTTGTCGGTTCTTACGAAATCCAATCAACTCGCCCTAAGAAATCATTGCGTGAAGTCGTGTATGAATGTTGTTTCATTGTCTTGAAAGGAACGGTAGTTTTGTCCAAGCTACAGCAAGAATTCTTGCGAAAACATCTGAGCGTTCTTTTACCAATAGTCAAAAAGAAAATATACGTCAGTCAAAAGAAAAGATTATAATGTTGTTCTTTTGTACAGATCATATGCTTAGCAACTTCTATGAGATATGAGAAGATAGAAGAAGACCCCCTTCATATGAAGGCATAATACGTGTACCTTGCAAGGACAAAAGCTGTCGTTAGTACCTTTTAAAGGATGGATGGAATTCCATCATTGGTGCTATCAACAGATACCTGATATACCTCGAAATCCTACTCCCAACGAGATGTCACAGTTGCCACAAGATTGAAATTCGTTGATTGATTAGACGCACACATTTGTCAGAAACAGAAAAATCGAAACGGTACTGTCAATGTCTTGAACTTTTTACCAGAAAGCTTTACACGAAACAGATAAATCGACGAAAAGAGATTTAAAGGCGACGATTAAAAGCCAAAAGCCCCAAGTGACCCGAAGATAGATGCAGCCTCATGAACGGAAGAAGAAAACGACACACAAAAAGTGTTTCAAACTCCATTGTCTCCTATCCCAACTGCGAATCACACACATGTGCTTTATCGCAACTTTCGCGAAATCTATCTCTCGGGCGAGAAGAAGTAAACGCTTGGGTCCAAAAGATGAGGACAGACTTCAAAACATTGTTATATACCACTTGCCTTGAAGGTTGGCATAATTGTACCAATTTCAAATTTCGAAGAAAGTGTAAAAATGACCATGATCACTTCAGAGCTGTCTTTTTACTGCCTGTTTTGCATAAACTATTTTAAAAATGTATATAGGTTAGACTTTATTCATTGTCCCTAACGCTCAAGAGCTGGACTCTCAAAAGGGATCCAGCGGTAGAACGGCATCGTGCAATTTACATCAAGCTACCTTCGCTAGCCGAAAATTAGAGTCAAAGTCTATGTCGCATTTCTGTAAATAAGAAAGGCGGTTGTCACTGTATGGCACGAGGGTCTTTTCATAAATATTTCCATATCAGGAATTTCTGGCAAACTACACTGTAATTGCAGATCCGTAGAAGCTAATATCTATAGCATTGTTTCGCGAATGGCATTAAATTAGAACCGTTACCAATTAGACAAGGTGTCCGACAAGGCAGAGTGCTATCCACGCTTCCATAACTGGTATATAATAACGAAATTTTAAAGTTGTTAGAAAATTCCAAGTTAGGAATAACCTATCTTTAATTTCTGCTGAGAAGTTTGCGTCGGCTGATGATGTCACTCATACAACGAATATCAGTACTCATTTGCATGCAATGCTTGATATCGCTCAATTATACTCGGCAAAATATAATTTTAAAATCAATGAAAATAAGAGCTGTATTATGCTCTTCAAACCAAACAGACAGAAGAGAGATTGCAACTTTATTTCATAACTATATATACATTTGATATCTACGATGTCAAGACCAAGAAGTTTCAATACTCGTTCAGCTTTAAAATTAGTTTGAATATTCATTACGGATTTCAACAAAATGGGTAAATACCCGGTTTATAGAATAAAATTGATACACTCAAATTTCTTTAGTTTTTCATTTAGATCCCATGTCAACTGGTTGTAAACAAAAGTAATAACCACATAAGATGCATGCAGAAATGTCAATACAAACAGACATTTACTTACAAACTTCCATCAAGGCAATCCGAACAATCTGCATCATACAATGCGGATTCACAGTCCTAACCAATAGCGGGAATAAACGTAATTCACAGAAGATGAGTCTGTCAAAATGAGATGATCATTCAAGTTCATTATAAACAAACGAAAATAATGTTGAAATAACTTGGGGGACCCTTTGTAAGTATTACAGTTTCCTCAGAGGCTCAGCGAAACAAATCTGACAATGATAAAAGGACATAATCTTAATAAATAAGTCATTAAATACATAACAAAGTTTGACCTGTGGATGTGTTCGTGGCAAATACTTTTTACGGAGAAATACTTTTTAAATGTAATCATTATGTTGCTTTGATATAGCTATTTGTGGGGGCTTGTTTTAAGTCTTACTTGTTGTTGACTTTGCCACTTGGTTATGTAAATTTTCTTATAGACGATGGTGCTTGTTTGCGATTGCAATTTCCAATCACGCAGACGTGATGCAAAACATTATGTTTAAGTTTTAGTTGAAGACGCCTTGGCATCTGTCCAAGGAATGTTTCTTCTCATTCATTGTTCATATGGTACAACATAGTGCATTATATTGTCTAATTTGGTTTTTGCTGCTGAGCTATTCGGATATGCATGTTTTAGTCTGCGGTCACAACCTTGTTGCTTGGTTAGGGAGGCCGTCTGGATTATCAAATATTTGTAACCAGCCAGCTGACATTTTTGTTACATTTGAAGGGCGTCATGGGTCCCGAATCGATTCATTTGGATCTTCGTCCTGGTGTAGTTTTCTTAATATTGGCAGAAAAA